>VYZW01023659.1:103315-167440 GCA_013401315.1 Balaeniceps rex
CCCCCCCGGCCATCTTCCTGATTTCTCTGTGGGCATTGCATTGATTTGAGTTTCTTTTGTGGCTTTTTTTAGCTTTGCTGCTTATGAAAACAAGTCATACATGATCAGGCTGCCAGTGCCTGTCAGTTCGTGTGTCGCAGTCCCCCACACCCCCTGATACTTTTTGACCCTGTAGCTAATTTAAGCCGAATTTGACAGCGGAATAGACATCTCGGAGATAATTAAGTACCTGTGAGATTGTGAAAATAAATAGATGGGTATAACAAGGGAAACCCTACCAAAAACCCCTCCCTAAGCAAAGATTCAGTGCTGTCCTTCCTAATTAGACAGTAGAGAATCAGCATCTGAGTTAAGGGGGACCCGTAGCCATAACCGCCGTGGTTGGGGCAGAGAAATACCTCGTGGGAGCTCAATGTCTTGGGCGCTGTCAGTCAAATGTGATACATGAAAGCTGCAGCCCGGCTTCTTATTTATGGCATTGCCCACGAAATGATATTTTTTTAATAGATGGCCTTGTCCCTCCTCTCGTCTTCTCTGTTTCCAGTAACAAGAACATTAATAAATACAGTAAACCGTAATAATGTATTGGCTGGCTTATAATGTGACAGATCCTGGTCGTGTTGCGAAATGCCACCGGCGAAGATGAGTCAGGGTGTTTTAAGCTATCTCTCCATCTGGGGTACTGATACAGCCTATCTTATCACCTGCCTGCAGACCTCGTGGTCTGTGGTCCTTATCTTGGCAGCGTGCAGGTTTTGCAGTACTGTTATCTCTGTTTCTCAGAAAGAAAACTGAGTTAAAGAAGAGGGTAAATTACTTGCTCACAGTTGCACAGGACCTTTTTGGCATGCATCTTTTTTTTTTTTTTTCTTTTTTTCCCCCCAAAGATGCATGTCCTGTGCCATTCACTCTCCTTCTATTCACTCTCCTTCTTCTCAAATGCCTCCAGAAGCTACGTGTGACCATGAGAAGCAGGGTGTATTCTTTCCCGGTTTCTTCCTTATATGACTGATAGTTTGCTCTGAGTGTACAAATGTCTGAATTTCCCCTGCCCCTTGGTCTGAGATGCTGTTTCTTGCAGCTGGAAGGCTCCCACAGCTGGAGCTCGGGGCTGGTGCCTTCCTGCATCCCCACAGCGCGGCTGCATGGGAAGCAAATCTTCATGAGCCCCCAGTTGCACCCGTACATCTCTGCCCCCCTTCCTCTCTAAGTCCACCTCATGGACACTAAATTTGTCTGTTTACTCCTCCCGTGATGAGCTTAGTGAAGGAGTTTCTTAAACCAGAAGAACGTTGTGGATATCTGGGGAACAGCTCCTCAATTTATTTGTATCCCATCCCTGTTTCAAGTGCAGGGCTGGGTCAGCCTCCACGCATGAAACTGGCTTTGCTGCCTCCTGTCTCATTTTTTTGCCTCTCTTCTGCCATGCGTTGCCTTCACAGGCAGCATTTGCACAGGACCGCTGGCTGTGCCGAAGGCAAGTCTTGCTCCTGGGTCGGTGCTTGAGATGAGAAGTTACAGCCCTTGTCCCAGCCAGAAAGTGGCTGATTTCTGAGGCTAAGACAGGGTGTGATTTTATAGCCCAGACCTGTTGCTCTGATGGCAGTCTGGAAAGGATGGAGTCTGGAACAGGCTGCCAGCACAACATGTCCAGAAATAGGTCTACATGGACAACCACCAAAGGGAAAACTCATGTCCTGAACTCATCTGGACCAGGGGGTTGCAAGCAGCACTGTAGATAGCGCTGTGGGCTGGTACATAGCAGATAGCAGACCTTCTCCCTCTTGATAGCGGGTATTTTGTGTGAGGGCAGTGACCCCGGAGTCTTGGCCTCATGGTTCTCACGGTCAGTGAATCCCTGAGACGGGAGAAGGTTGTGCTTCCCCGGGGCAGCTGGAGGTGCCGGAGGGGCAGGGAGCGAGAGGAGAGCTACGAGGGAGCCTCCAGCATCCGTACCAACAGGGAGATGCTTTGATCAAAGCACATTCACAGCAGGGAGCAGATCCACTGCCCAGGGGGGAAGGGACAAACTAAATGCTTTTTTACTGATCCAGACAGAGCTGTGTAGTAGTTGAACTAAGCTGAGAAGCCACAAGCCAGGTGAGCTGGAAAAAATGTTTAGAAGGAGGCTCCTGTGGGCAGGCAGGGTACAGTGTGCTTTCAAACCTTTCTCTTTAAACTGTGTTTTCCTTCTTGGAACAACACCTTTTTCCCAGTTTAGTCTGTGTTTTCATAGATCGTTGCTTTAAGAAGCGGCTGTTGGGTATCTATCTGATGTGCTCGCTTTCAGGAGAGAAGGTGGAGGAGTCCCACCACAAGCACCCGGCTGACGCAGGTCCAGCACGAGTACCGTGTACTTCACAGCAAAAGCGTGGGATGTGGAAATGAGGGAGAGGGAAGGGCACACGCTGGTGGACAAAGGCAGTCAGAATAGCTCAGAGGATCACAGAGCAGCGCTCATCTTCTCCTTCTCTCTCATCCGTCGCCACCTTCAGCACCTTTTTCCCCCTATTTTTTCTCTGAGCTCTGGTAGAGCTCTGACAAGACTGCTATCATGGCTTTGTACCACCCTCCCTTCGCTGGGGCGGACCATCTCATGTCCTGCAGCCCTTCCTCACCAGGGGCTTTTGGGCATCTTCATGGGATGGTTCTCCTCTAGGTTCCCTCCAAGCGATCCAGGTCTCCTGGGCCCCAGCCTGTGCTCAGGACCTGCTATGGCACACACGGGCAAAAGTGAAAAATAAGAATGTTTTATTAATGTTGGAAATGTTTTATTAAGCAGTCTTTCTCTTTTTTTCTTTTTTTTCCCTTCTTTTTTTGAAGCATCAAATATTTTTTCCTTTACTCTCCTGTGGAAAAGCTATTTCCACTGTTGCCTGTCTGTTGTGGTTTAACCCACAGCAACCGAGCACCACCCAGCCGCTCACTCACCCTTCCCTCCCCTCCGGTGGGATGGGGGAGAGAATCGGAAGAGTAAAAGTGAGAAAACTTGTGGGTTGAGATAAGAACAGTTTAATAATTGAAATAAAATAAAGTTTAAAAAAAAAAAAACAAAACAAAAAAACCAATGTGAATATACAAAGCAAGCGATGCGTGATGCAATTTTTTGCTACCCGCTGACCGATGCCCAGCCAGTCCCCAAGCAGCGATCGCTGCCCCCGGCCAACTCCCCCCAGTTTCTATACTGGGCATGACGCCATATGGTATGGAATAGCCCTTTGGGCAGGTTGGGTCAGCTGTCCTGGCTGTGCCCCCTCCCAGCTCCTTGTGCCCCTGGCAGAGCACGGGAAGCTGGAAAGTCCTTGACTGGTGTCAGCACTGCTCAGCAACAACTAAACCATCGGTGTGTGATCAGCATTATCCTCATCCTAAATCCAAACCACAGCACTGTGCCAGCTACTGGGAAGAAAATTAACTCTATCCCAGCTGAAACCAGGACGATGTCCCACCAGATTCAGAAGGAGCTATTAAAGCCTTCAAAACAGCTGAAACCAGCATTTTAGTACCTATGGAAGTCCCTGATTTAAACTCTAATTTCTAGCAGGCTTGTCAGGTCCGTAGACACGGGGTAGATCCTAGGGGAAAACTGGAACTGTTTCTCCCTGGTACAAATCTGTTTCTATCTCTTGGGGCCTGAAATAGCCTTTGGTTATTTTTTTCCTGCAGCCAGGAGTTACGGCGCAGGCTGTGTTTTGCCAGTCCTGGCGTTCAAGCAAAGTAGTTGAGGGCAGGACAGCGTGGAGAGGTAATGCTCCTAGGAGGGGCTGCTTTAAAACAGAAAGCATCTCTCTCTGTGATTCAGAACAGAAGACCCATAAGGGCAGCCGAGTTTTCAGAAGGCACAAAAGGCAAGAGAGGGTGGGCAGTGTTTAAATCAGGCTTTTCCATATCTTCACCCACCACGCGGCCGCCTGTGCCGTCCCCCTAAGCAAGTGTCCGCGGCGCCGAAGGCACCACGTGTGATCTGGAGATCACAGGCAGCTTCAGAGACGGAGCTTTCACTTGTGTTGCGCTAAAGAGAGGAGTAAGAGATTGGCTATAAACCCAATATATGTGCGATGAGATGGGAACGATAATTGGACATGGCAAAACCGTTCTCGTCAGGCTGGCAGAGCTTGCAGCGCTTTGTAATTATCAAACGCTGTCACCTAAACGACTGAGGCGGAGGGGCTGATGGGACCGACGGTGGAAGCTCACTGGGATGCCCGTCGTGCAAACACCGATGCCTTTGCCAGGGATGCGGCAGCATTTCTGTCCTGATCAAGCATCTTGCACAGCAGCGTCTCTTCCGTGGTGAGCTCGCTCTTCTCCTCGCTGCCCAGGACTGGTGATTCAGAGCCATGGTTGATAATTTGGAGAGGCACGGGGGGCAATTACAAAGTCTCGCTCATGTAAGACTGGGGAGAGGAGGAAGGATGGGTCCTTGGGCATCACCAGCTCGCTGTGCGGCGGTGCCGGGTATTCCTGCTCCAAGGGGCTGTGTAACTCCTGCTGGGAACTGTTGTTCGTGTATTCCTTCTGGATTTATTAATGCAAATCTCTATAAAAAAATACCACCTTGGTAAACCTCCTGTGATAGAAAGATGCCAACTGCATTTCGGTTTCAGGTCTCGAATTCTGAGCTGATTCCTGAATTGGCAGGATTCTTCCTCGTTGCGCAGCCATAACGGGCTGGATAAAATCAGCAGCCAGTCTGTTATAAAAAAGGGGGTTTAGTGCAAATACTCATAAAAAGGAAAGCCATAACTTGCAGTGATAAAGTGCTAGCTGCGACCGGTGGTCCGAACGCGCTGCTGTACGCTGGTACGGCGTATTGGCATGTCGGAGACGCGCAGGGAAGCAAATAAGCGTCATAGCTGGGGCTGTTAAATCTTATTTTAGCCTCTTCAAGCAGCTGAGCGTCTCATAAATATAGTAGCATTGCACAGTCTTCCGATATATGTAGTCACTATGCATTGCTGTCTGTGTATCAATTAATTCTTCGTATATAATTACGCCTGTACAAGCAAGAAAGCTGCCTGATGTCTCTGAAATGCTAATTGTTGAACCGTCTCTTTTTCTCCTTTGAAGTCCCACCCAATTTGACTGTTCCTCAAGAAAAGTCACCCCTGGTCACCCGGGAAGGGGACACGATCGAGCTGCAGTGCCAGGTGACGGGGAAGCCCAAGCCCATCATTCTCTGGTCCCGAGCGGACAAGGAGGTCGCGATGCCGGACGGGGCGATGCAGACGGAGAGCTACGATGGGATCCTGAGGATAGTGAACGTGTCCAGGGAGATGACGGGGACCTACAGGTGCCAGACCAGCCAATACAACGGGTTTAATGTGAAACCCAGAGAAGCTTTGGTACAGCTCATTGTACAGTGTAAGTAGACACTTATTTTCTTTCCACGTGGCTTTGCTGAGAAAAAGAAGTTGATTTATTTCTCCCCTAAATACACAGCAGCAAGAGTTTTATGGTTGTTACATTTTTGATGCTGTGTTGTTTCGCTCTGTAGTTCCCTGAATCTATGATTTTAATGTAAATACAGAAGTAAAAATGACATAGGAGTCCCATTTCTATTAAAAAAAAAAAAAAGTGAGGCAATCTTTATTTTCCCAATGCCTAGCTTTAAATTTCTTGACACAGGAACAAGCACATGAGATAGGAGGACGTATTTCTATGAATGCAGATCTGATACTGATCTCATTTGTTGATACTGTGTAAAACAAGAAGAAAAAAAAATGAAAGAGCTGTTCCATCTTAGCTGATCTGCATGCAGATCTGCGTAGTCTGCTCCGACTCTGAATGCGAACCATCAACACCAGGAGTGGGAAGGAAAACGTAAGGGGAAATCGATTATTTTGGAAACGCTCAGCATTTATTATTGGAAAACGAAAAGTCTGGTTTGATATGGTTTATGGGAAATAATGAGCTGTTCTTTGTTGCTGTGTATCCGATAAAGATGTTCACTAAGTGACTTCCATGTGTCTGTTGTACCGTTGGCACTTATTTTCATTTTTTTTTTTTTATAAAGTGATTTGTGCAGCCCTCATTTATTCTGGTTTCAGCTGCCCAAATATTATGGCAGATTTGCTTTTTAACAGTGTTCTGTGCTCAGCACAACTGACCTCTTTTGGGGCCTCCAGGGATAAGATGCTGCAATATCCATAGTTATTACTAATAATCAACTGAGGTTTGGTTTTTTCTCAAGGTCTGTTGTGTAACAAATTATTTATGCACTTGATTACACGTTGTGGTATCTGCAGCGCTTTCATCAGAGCTATTTACTGGTGCCGGCACAGCTTTTTATCGAAGCGTGCTTCTGTCCCAGCCAGCAGTCACGTGGATTAATGACACCAAGAGCCTCCTGAGGCAAGCTGGAGCCTTCTCGCTTGGGCTTCTCCTGGCTGTGGGTTCATCTGCATCAGGACTGGCTTCATCCCACCTGCACTGATGTATCTAAATTGGGAGCAGAGGTGTCTTTGGCTCCGTCTCTAGAGATTGCAGAGAATGGCTTGGATCTCAGATCATCCTCCGGAGAGGTCTGTCTTTCCCTGTAGGGCATAAGAGGATCCCGGGTGGATTAGTCTCCTCCTGATGGCAGTTTTAAAGCACGTGGATTGTTGTAGGGAAGACTGGCTCCTGAGCGAAGGGGCTGGACCAGCCTGCACGAGCTGCCCGAATTCAGAGCTGTGGTAGCACTGGGGAGCCCTTGCTGACACAAGAATCTGTACTCGTGTCATTATTACTAGGGTCGTGGTTACTCTGATGATGGCTTTTGTGGTTATCATGCCTAGGACTACCCCTGATGACACACAGCTTCTCTTTCAGATCTCCTATAATAAGCTGCTGTCATTATAGGTGTTTAATATTAGCTGCGCAGAAAAGGTGATTTACAGGAGCTAAACGTCATGAAAAGATAGGTGAAATACATGAAAGGGCAGAATGTAGGATATGTGGATGGGGCCCCATGTCTGTCCTGTAAATGGACATGCCACCAGGGCAGAGGTCATTGTCAGGGCTGATAGAGCTGGGGGTACCGTGTCCTTGGCCCTCGCAGCATGAACGGTGCGAGAGAGGAGGGATCGATGCCGGGGAAAATGCAGAGAGCAGCAGCACAAAACCATTGCAGGGATTTTCAGTTGCGGCAGTTTATCAGGTGTATGCTGGATGTGGTATATTTTGGCTACCACAACTTTGCTGGGAGATGTCTTTGCTATCCATTGCAAACATTAAAAACGCAAGAAAAGATTGCTCAGTACAGTTGTAAATTAAAGAAAAGCAGGGTTGTGAAAACTTGCTGCGATACTCCCCAGCCTGTTGCTCTTGGGATGCTGGGTTGGGACAGCTTGGGAGGACGGCAGCAGTGTGTCTGATAGAAATGGTCGGCTAAGACTGGTTCCTCAGAGAGCCACGGTGATGGGTGAGAAAGGCGATCATGTGCAAGGTTTTCGAATAGCTTGGACTAAAGGTTGGCCTGTGTGGTGTTGTAGGCCTTGATGTGTTCAAAAAACGTGTAGACGTGGCACTTCGGGACATGGTTGAGTAGGCGTGGTGGTGTTGGGTTGATGGTTGGACTAGATGATCTTAGAGGTCTTTTCCAACCTTAATGATTCTATGAACGGCAGAGAGGAAACATGAATAATAAACTCAGCAAGAGCTGATTCGCAGAGTCCCCTGTGAACCTGCAAACAAGAACTGCTATACGGTGGAGCAATGGTGCTCATGAATATGGAGGAGGGAAAGTGGCTTCTTTCCCCTTTTCTGTCACTGATTTGCTGTGAGAACTAGAAAAGATTTTGTTTTCTGGCCACTTGGATCCTCCACCTTAGCCATAGAGTTTATATTCTCTTTTTGTCAGTGTACATCATCTTTTCCCTATGTCCGAGCAGAGTCCAGCACGGTTGTTATAACATCCTGGGTTGGGTTGGTTGCGATGATGTGTGGATGATGGACATGTGGATGATGGAGGCTTCTTCAAGTAATTCAGTTCATGTACAAATACGCGTGTGGAGGGTGTTCCCGATAAAGCAAGACCTTCAGTGGGAAAGCCCTGGAGGTAAATCCACTCCAGCAGTTACAAACAGCAAACCCACAAAGTAATGGCCAGGGCAAGCTGTCCGTCCCATCCCCAGTGCCGAGACTTTCTCGTCTCAATCCTTGAGAGCGTTATGAGCCCAGAAGGAGCTCTGTTTCACGTGTTTTCAGGTAATAACAGTAGTTTTCAGCTTTACTTGCTTTTCTTTTTTTTAAATCCTCAGAAGCTCAATTCACTGGGGGACAGTGGAAGAAGAAGTATTCAGAAGCACTCTTGACATGTATAACAGCTGTGATGTGTCCCACATTTTGCCCTGGAAGACTTTATTTCAAGTCTTTCGCAGTCATAGAAACTCTTCTATTTATCCAGCGAGCTCTGCATTGTGTATCCTGGTCTCCATTTCAAAGCTTTTAAGCAGATGCTGTTATTATCTTCGGCAGGGAGGTAATCATGCGTTTCATGTTAGAGGAAGGGACGCTTGAATCTGGGTCTCGGGGAATGTTTCCCTGGCTGTGGACTTCCCACCAGCAGCACTTCTTCAGGCCCTGAGCCGGTTGATGTACCCAGTGGGATGACTCCCGCTGACTTCCAAAGGCTGGTGGATGCATTGCTTGGGTTGCTATCATTTTACAATATTTTACTGGCGGACAAAAAAAGCTCTGTTTTTATGTGTTTTTAGCGCAGCGTTAAATGCAGCAGCTCACATACTCTGAAAGAGATGAGAGACGCAACTTGAAAATTATTATAATAAACAGGAGTATAACAGGTATTTACAGGAGATTTTCTTTAATCTGTTCTTGTTTAGATTTCTACTGACTTTATTCAGATCCTAGCAAGTGACAATTTGGAGACGAATGGACAAAGCAGATGTTATGTAATGCTTTGATTATTTTTCTTGTGGGAGGAAAGTACGTGTGTTCACTTCGACTTCAGCATCATTTCCGTAACTAGCATAACATTTATTCAATTGTCATAAAAATCAGTTCTTCTCAGTAGTTTTGTGATATTTATTTTAGATGCTTCTATCGGTTATAAACAGGGAAAGGTATTTAATGAAACGTTTTTATTTATATAATAGCTCATTGATTTCACTGTGTATACGGTGCGTGGGTGCGTAAGCAGATATGTTCGTGGATGTTGGTAGCTGGGTACGTTCCCATTCTCTGGGGCGTCAGAAGAGTTTCTACTTGTGAGAGTAGGACTTTCTGTCTCACCAAAGTGGTCTATTACTCTATCTTGCTCCACGGGGCAAATCTTTCAGTGGAACTACTGCTTCAGGTCATATCTGTTGGTTCAAACTAAAGAAAAATTAAGGATAAATTCAAAGATAAAAGCATTTTTTAAATTTTACCCACTCTCAGTTCATCTGACCAGTTTTAACAGAGTTTTTCTTTTCCTCTCCTCTCTTTTCCCCTGCCATCCCTTTAACCCCATGCTCAGTGATTTCAGGATCCCAGACTACGCGTTCTCTAGGAAAATGACTGGTTTCTGTGCTTTGTCACAGTTTGGCCTCAAGTCATGGTTTAAGACTTTTGATTTTTTTATGTTTACCGTCAAATTCTAACAATTCTAACAGGAAATTGCAAAGGCATCATGGGGAACCAAAAATAAAGGAAGGCTCATCTCTCCTAGGCCAGGTCTGTTGCACAAGACGTGGTTGGTGTGCTTTTTGAGTCATGCAATCCTTGTCATGTCCTGAAGTTATTGCTCAACAGTAAAATACAGAAAAGAAGCTACTTGTTTTGAGGTCTAGTTAGAGTAGGCCTTGGAGGGGAATTTAACTGAAAATTTTAACCATCCGAAAGTTAGGTACCTGTGCTTCTCGAGTGGCTATGGAGAGCTAAGCATCCACAGAAAGCAGCAGAGCCTGTCCTAAGGCACGTGTCTGGGATGGTTTTTCTTTGTCCCAGTTCCCTGTCTGTAAAACAGAGATAACAGTTCCTGCCCTAGAGGTTTTGGAGACGAGATTCTGAGGATGCTGTAGTAATGAAAGACATGCAATATCTGGTTTGATCAATAAACCTCGTATCCTGTGCTTATTGCTATTTTTATCCTGTGCTGTTTTCTCTTAGGTGTGTTGGCACTCATTACAAGCTATGGGCTTTACTGGTTTTGATCTTTACTGTCTGGTAGATTTTGTGAGCCCTGCTAGCTTTTCTCTGAGAGATTAATTAGGATCATGGAAGTACAGCACCAGCAGCAAGGAGAGCTAAACACCTTCCGTGGGATTTGGTGGCTGTTTTTACTCTACTGTCCACCATCCATGGGAGATTGGAGAAGACCTCTGGGGGAAGAACAAGACTAAAAGACCACCCTGTAAAGTGCTTGCATTCATTTCTCACTCTTCTTTGCCTTCCCCCACCGCATAAAAGAAGGATGAAGCTAGTCATGATGCTAGGGACAGAGCTGTCATTGTAGATAAGTTGTCAGCAGAGCCTGGTCCTGCCGGCGTGGGTTCCCTAGGAGCCGTACAAGCAGAGACAGCGTTTGGAGAGCAGAGGTTTTCCCAGGACCATGGATGTTTTCTTGGTGTCTCTGCCATGGAGAGGGGCAGGCAGCACCAAATAGCCTGGTTTGCTGTGCCCCCCTTTGCAGGGACTTTCTGCCTGTTTCTTACCCATGGCTAGGCTCTTTTGAATGTGCTCTCATCTGTAGTATGGCCAACGTATGAGCCCTTCAGAGAATGGCATTTACCCTTCTGTATCTTCCTGACACGTTTTGGAGAGCTTTTTGCATGGGGAAGGCCATTTGCTGGGTCCAGGAGGATCCCTTCAGCAGGGTTAAATGAGATGAGCAGCTTACCGGGAGGGCTGGGCTAACCCAGCCTGGCAAAGCAGCAGTGCCAGCATTTAACTAGTTCATGCTGCGTGCCTACAAGTGGGTAGCTCATGGTGACTTAAAACGCTCGTGCAACAGCACCATTTATGTTGGTTTGGTGCTGCAAGACAACACTGCTCGTTTCCCCCAAAGCTGGTGCTCAAAGATGAAAGATGCTGGTCCAGATGGAGCCCCAGCTCCTGCTGAAGCTTGTGCCTGCCCTTGGGGGACCCATCAGAAGCCCCACCAGCCATGAACCTTCCTGCCATGAGCCCAGGAAGGTCTCTAAGGCTGTGGCTTCCTTGCTGTGACTTGAGAGGGTGGCATCTGAAAAGGAAGGGCTGTTCCAGATGTGCTCCTAAAGGTGGCTTGACCCAGTCCGGTTTCAGAAGGGCACTAAGGCAGAGGAGCAGAAGGTGGGAATTCCGTGCGGTGGCGATGCTCAGAGCCCAGCACCTGCTCACAGAGACGACCATTTTCTTGTGCGCAAATTTTGATAAATAAAAGTTAAAATAAATAAATAAGTGCCTGCTGTTGGCAGACAGGATGCAATCCAGTAATAATTTAAATGCACTACTTTTAGTGCTGGAAGAGAATGCTAGGGAAATAAAAATGCCATCAGGCACAATATAATCAAATGTTTACATCGTGTACCTTATCAAGTGATGATAGCAGGAAGGACAGAATCATTTTTCACAGTGGACGTTGCCGCACGTTGGGCTTGCGTTTTATATGCTCTAGTTTTACTTTGGTGCTACATAATATATTGTTTATAATATAAACTGTTTTCCAAACGCACTGGTCTCCAAGTACTTGGAAAGCCTCTTAAAACATCAAAGATATTTCACGGCAACCTGGTTGGCAGAAGAGTCAGCCACATTACGATACTCTGAGTTTTCCTTTCAGTTTGAGTTCCGGTTTATGTATGTCATTCCTACTGGCTAATAAATTCTAAACAACTAATGAAATCACGCTGAAGGGGAACATACTTCAGGGATTATATTTGAAATGGAACAGAGCTAATTAGTAAGAAATATGAGGCTGAATTATGATCTCAGGTGCATCATTGCAAGTCTGGAGTGTATCAGTGGGGCATAAATTAGTTGTTCGGGTTTTACATCGGCGGGAGAGAGTTCAGAACTGGGTCCGCTTTGCTTTGCTTTGCTTGTAGATGTTATTTGCAGCTGAGGATGGAAAAAAAAATAATCTTTTGTGCTTTAGACAGGCAATTTGGCAGCTCAGAAAAATTGCCATATCTATTCTGTGGCTGTCTAAATATGTGCCTGATTAAATATTTATCTGAAATATTTATATGTAAATATTATATATTATATTAACAAAGAAATAAAAGGTTGTTGCAAAAGAAAGGAATGAAGTATTCTCCATCCAAAATAGAACTAGAATTAATGAGCTTAAAGCTCATGGAGATTTAGGAAAGTAATTATGAGACATTTTTAACAGGTAGGGTGGCTAATCCCTGCAGTAATTGGCCAGGAGACTTACGGCCTCTGAGCCCATGGATGGACTTTTTTTGAAGCTGGGTGGACAAAGCCCTGCAGGGAGTGGGGATGGACAGGAAGGGGGACAGGGACCAGGAACGCTGCTCTGGTTTGGGGATGTTCACAGCGAGTCTCAGCTCCAGAGAGAAGCGCCCTGTGCTTCCCGGGGCCGTGACGGCAGCTCATTGCTTAGGAAGATTTTTGCGCTCCAAGTTCTTCACTGGTGTTGCTGGGCAGAGCCAGGCGAGTTCATGGTATTGTGTCGTGACTGGGGATCAGGAGTGCAAGTAAAACTCCCAGAGACTGAAACCACCTAGATTTTCAAATCTGCTTATAGAATTTTAACTACGAAAATGTATTAGAAAAGGGGGTAGTCAGAGAATCTCTGTAGGTGAGAAGAGTAATTGAATGGGGAAAATGTTTTTATTTTTAAATAAGCACTGAAATCTATTTTAAGCAGGTTGAGATGATAAAGAAAACCAGTATTTACATTTTACATTCATATTATTTACATCACAGTTATAACTTTTTTTTTTTTCCTTATGATTGAAGATTTGAGTGGAAGAAGCTGATTAGTATTCAGGACAAGTGTTATAATAATCCAGTACATTCCCAGACTGTTTGGTTTATTACATTCTGAATGACTTCCTTCTCTGTAGATAGGATTTGGTTTTGATTTAGGGAGTTTGTGGTGGGAGAGAGGGCAGGCTAAAAGAGGGCTAGAACTGGGCCTTGCTACTTTTGTATTTCTGGGCCATTTTTCATGTCTTTTCGGAGTGTGGGGATTAATAAATAACCTTCACAACTTTAAAACTTCAAAATATACATCGCTCCCATTTGCCTTGAACATTTTGGTTTGCTCTCTGTGGTTGCTTTCTCCATCCTGGTGCGCTGTGTCGGAGGAACTCGGCATCCCTAGGTTGCAGGGGTTTTCCCAGGGTTGCTCTCATGTGGCGCAGATACCTGCTACCTGCCTGAGCCTAAAGTTCAGCCTGCCCTATGGCGATATGTGTTGATCTGCTTGAGGGTAGGAAGGCTCTGCAGAGGGACCTGGACAGGCTGGACCGATGGGCTGTGACCAATTGTATGAAGTTCAACAAGGCCAAGTGCCGGGTCCTGCACTTGGGCCACAACAACCCCATGCAGCGCTGCAGGCTTGGGGAGGAGTGGCTGGAAAGCTGCCTGGCAGAGAGGGATCTGGGGGTGTTGGTCGACAGCCGACTGAACGTGAGCCAGCAGTGTGCCCAGGTGGCCAAGAAGGCCAACGGCATCCTGGCTTGTATCAGGAATGGTGTGGCCAGCAGGAGCAGGGCAGTGATCGTCCCCCTGTACTGGGCACTGGTGAGGCCGCACCTCGAGTGCTGTGTTCAGTTTTGGGCCCCTCACTCCAAGAAGGACATGGAGGTGCTGGAGCGTGTCCAGAGAAGGGCAACGAAGCTGGGGAAGGGTCTGGAGCACAAGTGCTGTGAGGAGCGGCTGAGGGACCTGGGGTTGTTCAGCCTGGAGAAGAGGAGGCTGAGGGGAGACCTCATCGCCCTCTACAACTGCCTGAGAGGAGGTTGTGGTGAGGTGGGGGTTGGTCTCTTCTCCCAAGGAACAAGTGATAGGACGAGAGGCAATGGCCTCAAGTTGTGCCAGGGGAGGTTTAGATTGGATATTAGGAAAAACTTCTTCACGGAGAGGGTTGTCAAGCACTGGAACAGGCTGCCCAGGGAAGTGGTGGAGTCCCCATCCCTGGAGGTATTTAAAAGCCGGGCAGACGAGGCGCTTAGGGACATGTTTTAGTGGTGGACAGGTACGGTTGGACTTGATGATCTTAAAGGTCTTTTCCAACCAAATGATTCTGTGATTCTGTGATATATATTTAGGCAGTCCAGATGCTGTTACCACTGTCCTTGTGTTGGAACTCTACTCTGTGGGTAGAGTTCCCAGCTCCTTAGTTCCTTGACTAGAAATTTTCCAGAAAACTCTCTTAGTGCTTTTATGTAAGACAACGGTCAAAATCTCTTCTATAAAATCTTTAGTGAAAAATGATAGAGAACAACTTCAGCATAGTGCGTAAGCAATTATGGCTTTGTATATAATTTATCTGAACGGAGCAAGGGAGGACAAATATATGGAAATAATTGATGGCTTGATCAGCAAAGCAAAATGCTGGGAGCTTTTTGACATTTAGCAAGGTCAAAGGCAATGTGTGTCTAGTGACCTGGAGAGGTAATGAATATGCATACACTGGCAGGATGGAAAATTGTAAATGAGAATGAAGTCATTTGAATTTTTTCTTGTTTAATATTAAAACTATAGTTGCTGAGAGAACCTCCTGAGATGTATCTTTTTCTTGTTAGAAATTCCAAAAGACAGCGCAGCACTGAGTACCCCAGAACCTGAAGCATAAACACGGATGTTATTGGAAAAAATCTGAATTATTCATAGAGGTTTCTTTTTGACAATTGGTCCTGTAGAAGATAGTCTCACACCGCAGAGCAGTTCACAGCAGTGTCTGAGGGCAAGACCAAAGACAGTCCTCTAGACAAAAAGTTCTTTGTTTTTTTAAGAAGTGAGAATGAGAGGAGGTTTGGGAGTAGATGTAAATGTTGCATATCTATATTTAAAATGTGAAGAATCAGAATAGGGTGTCTTTGAATGCTCTGCTGCTTCTGCATATGGCATCCAGGATCTGAGTAGTAAAATTGATAATCTTGGGAGAACGGCACTTTTTAGCCCATCAGTATTTCTTTCAGGTTTGTTCGCAGACACCGTCCTAGCCATGGTAGCTTTTTGCTGACACTGGCATATTGGTACATCCAGCTGTTTGAAGTTAGCTCCATGAAGCTAGGCTACCCCTTGAAACTCAAAAGAGCACGAAGCAACAGCATCCGTGCTCCTTTAAAAACCTTCAGTGCACATAAATGGTGGAAATCTGGTGGAGTTCGGGTTTGTTTCACGCTAATGCAAGGACAAGGTTGTCCCCCCCCAGAGCATATGGATGCTCTGACACATCATCTGATGCTCTAAATGCCACCAAGCTGGGAAGGAAACCTCCAGTGTAAATGGAACCCTCCAAAAGTCAGGAAGGTCTTGCATGTGCATCTCTCCCCCCTTGTACATCGAGTAAGACCGGCATCATTCTGTGATGTTTCACCCTGCTTCTTCCCAACGTGGGTTGCAGGATTGGCTCAGGATAGGATTGGGATAGCTGTTGGGTGGTGCTTTTTCTAATAGTTTTATGACTGTGAGGTGGGTGGAAAGGCTGTGGAAATTGGTGGGAAATAGGATGGAACCAGTACCAGAGAAGCTACGGAGGAGAGTGCACACACTGTTAAATAAAATCCCCGTCCTTTATGCAGATTTGGTATCCCTGAAGGTCTGGGACACCCGGGGACATCCTGCTGCCATCTGACTCACGCTCAGGGCTTTTTCAGGGTGAGGGTGAGGAGCTTCCAGGGTCAGAGTGATGCTCCCTCCCACTTCATGGCAGTGCTAAAGTGCTGCAGAGCTGCAACAGCTCTCGCTGCTCTCGTTTGTAGGATACTTGTTTCATGATTTCTAGGAGGATACGCTGACGTTGGAGCTGTGTTCCTAATTCTGTAGCGGTGGTACTGGGGAGATACGGCACGGTTAGGTCCTGCCTGATTGGGCAGCACTCTGCTCCCACCTCGGCAAGGCAAGCGTTAGCCCCTTGACTTGCAAACAGGCGATTAGCTCCTCCTGACGGTGCTGTTCTTGCAGAGGGACCCTGTCAGAGATAACACCAGGGGAGGAAAAGCCGTTAGCACCCACGTTCGTTAGCATGTCAGCTTGCACAGCTGGAGTTACGCAGCACCTCCTGGAAGGAACCAAAAAAACCTGGTTGTTTCTTGGAAAGGCTTTTGTGGGCTTTTGAGAGCGAAGGGGAATGCCTGCATGGACGGTGGACTGTCCGTGGAGCTTTATTTCCTACATGTGGTATTTTCAAGGGCAAAGGTTTTCTTCTGGTTTTGTATTGTGCATTCGGCCATGTCCTATTTTAAAGAAACTATGCTCTTTTTAAAGAAACTATGCTGTGATATGATGAAAGAGAGACTAGCCTCACAATTAATAACTAGTTAAGAGATGGGAATCAAATGGCAAATGTACACAGTGACTTACAACCAGAAAGAATTGAGAGAAATCCATGAGACTCTTTGCTAGGGCTTGTGGCATTCAGTGAAATCTCCACAAATCATCTTGAGAAGAAGGTAGACAGCAGAATGAGAAGGAATGTTGCATTTGGGGGAAAAAAAAAGGAGTTGGGGCAAAAAAAAAATACCACAAAAGTCAGCAAACATCACGAAAGGACTCCAGCAGTTCTGCTGGAGGAGAGAAGGTCGGCAAGGGCTCTGGAGCTCAGAAAGCGGTGGCTGGGGAGGGGGGTGCCAGGGTGCCATGGCCATGGCTAGCCTGAGCAGGGAAATGCCACTCCCCCAAGAACTGGGAGTAACAAAGTCAACAGCCAACCAACTCATGGAAAGGTGAAGTGGAATAATTGAGTTGGCCATTCAGCTATTTTTTTTCTGCCGTTGGCCATTTTAACTGAAGAAGATGCTAAGTAAATATATTTCCATTTTGTTGTCCCGTATTACTTAGGAAACTTATTCCCATAATTAAAAGAAATATGAACTTCAACTAAAGCTATGCTTGTGAAGTGAAGCATTAGAAGTTTAAAGTTATTTGGATTGACATAGGTGTGTAACTAATTCTGTCCATGAATGCTGCTGTGTTACATCATGTACTTGGTGACACTCTTATTTATTTTGCTCTGTAAATCACTATCTTCCTGTCTAACTTTCAAATGTTTGACTTTGTGACTATAAGCATCTCATAAAATAGTCTTTTAAGGCAATATATGTATTTAAAGAAAAGTTGACACTTTCCCTGCACTACCTCCTGGCCAATTTTATTTTTATTTTTATTATTCAGACGTGTTGTCCACTGCCGTTAATACGAAGTTTTGCAAATCATTTTACCTGTGGAGAAAAAAAAATGGTGTCAGCAGGCACACTCCTTTCCCTCCGCAGCAGGAATGAAATTAGACCTCAATTGTGCTGGTACATAATCAGGTTGGTTTTTCTAATGGAGCTAGTCCAGAGGACGCTGGACTCATTACAGCAGTCACTGAGATGCTGTGAAAGCAGGGAGGATCTTTGTTGCTGCGGGGAAGCGATGCTTTTTTGGAGAGCCTCCTTCTTTGGGTTGCTCCCATCAGCCTTCGGAAAAATCTGTGCTGGCCATGTTGCGTGAGATCCTCTGGAACTCTTCTCCTCCCAGCAAAGAAACCACGTTATGAGTTAAATCACTGAAGTTGATAGGAGTGTTGCCAGCGGCATCAGCAGATGAAAGGTTTCAAAGACCACGGGACACGTAGGTTGTGCATCTTCTGTGTCAATGGCTTAGCAGGGTATGTATTTCACCTTGTGCTCCCTGCGCTTTGCTGTGCTGTCCAGCTCCACCACCCTTCTGGGGAGCATCATTCTGCTCGGTGCAAAGAGATTTAAACCATGCCCGTTGTCATCAAGCCACAATGCTGCGCACCGCTCTGACGTCAATGCTCTTGCGGTGGGGACCACGGTCACCTGCCGTGGAGGGTCTTTGCGGGCTGAGGGCAGCGTTAGTAAGCTACTTTCTTGAGGAAAGTTTATGATAGAAAATTCCTAGTAACAGGATTTCTCATGCTCTCCTCCTTATACTCAGAAGCTTTCCACATCGTACAAGGGAAATTTCCCACCTTTCATTTATTATTGGGTCAGTAAATAAAAATTCTGAAGAGTAAACAGAAGTGGCATATCCTACTTTTTTTTTGAGAGGAATTGTTATTTCTAGGTAGTCCAGGCCCTTGAAAATATATTCAAACCATTCACAACTAATACCTATTTCTCACTTTTCCAGGCTTCTTTGTACTTACTATACCCATTAATACATTTTCTTATCAATAAAGCCATTTTTATACCTGTTTTAATCGATAATAACAATAAGCCTGTTTTATACCTTGTTTCCTTCAAGGTGTAGCAGCTTATTCAGCTTTATTTTATCATTCATATTTATTATTGGCACAGTTTCTCCTTTTTACTCTGTCTGTATCTACCCTCATTTTCCTGTTTGTGGCAGGACTGGCTTGCACGCAGGGTGGGCAGGGGCATGAGCAACGCCTGCTCTTTGTTAAAATGAAATAACAAGGGGCTGACCCCTGCAGCGAGGGATGGATATTTCTTCTCTTGGACATCCTGTTGTGCACTGGGAAGGCCAACAGATGCGGTTTCTTCTGTAACTTGTTTCGTAAGGGTAATTACGATGTGTTTAGGTGTACGATGTAAAACCATGCCAAGCACTTCCATCAGTGAAGCAGCATGTTATTTATGAATGATCTCATTAGATGTGTTTTCCCTGTATTGTCTTTGGTACCCTCAACACACGCTATTGTACTTCGAGAGCTACAGGGGGAAAACATGTGCATCTTTATGCATCTCCTCCATTTCAGTCTTTGCTGGTATGAAAAAAGAGACTGTTGGGTTTTATTATCCTTTCCAAGCTAAGCTCTGTAACTCTGAACCCAGAAAACAAAACATCTCTGTTGGAGGGAGTTGAAATTGTAAAGCTATATTAGCAAAAAAGATATTCTTCTCGATGAAGATATTATCAGTGTCATGGCTGTGGTGCGCTGGTGGAAGGTGCCCTAAAACAGCCCTACCTGGCTCCTGAAAGGCATCGGTCAAAACTATTCATGTTCTGCATGCTCTCTGTCCCATCCCTGCCCTACAGCTCTTTCTCGTTCAGACCTCCGTTAGTACAGTTTAGGCCCCTTCCTCATTATCCAACCCGCAGTGGGGATGGAGAGCAATTTATCCTCTTTTGGTTGCTACTTACCTAGTTAGACTGTTGTCCTGTCAACCTTGAGCTTCCCCTAAACTACGTGGATCCATTTCCTGCAGATTTTCCTTATATTCTGAGTTGTCTAGACGTGACCGCTATTGCTGTTTTCATCCATACTCTCTGAGGTTAGCCCCCATCTTCTTGAAGCGCAGCTCCAAGCCTATGCCCCGTTCTGCCTGTGGCTGCTGGGCGGAGGAAAGGTGCAGCGTTGCAATGCTGACCCGTTCCTCGATCTCAGATTGATGCAAAGCAGCGTGACACCGCTGATTGCCATTCAGCTGTGATCCGTTGTGAAGCCAAGGAGTTATTTTGCAGACCCCTTTCCCACCTGATGGTTTTCCGTGCTGTCTTTGTCCAGTTCTTTTTCTTTGTCCAAGCTTGGATAGAGCCAGACCCCAGGACTTCAGATCTGGCCAGGAACCGCTGGCAAGGGCTCTGTCAGCATGGCTGGCTGATGAGTTTTATACCACCCCGTGCTCGAATTTCCCCACCATACCGGGTCACACTTCTGTGGCTGGCTTATGGCAATGTCACGGCAAAGAGCATGAGAAGCCTGGCTCAGGCCAAGACGCAGGACATCAGCGATTTCTCCCCAACCACCTGTCTCTCTTACACTCTCAAAGAAGGAAATTAGATTATTTTGACATGATTTGCTGTTGACAAATCCCTAGTGACAGTGACTCATTTCAGTGTTATCCTCCAAGCGCTCACAAATTATTGGATTGTTTGTTGCAGAATGTTTCTGGGAACTGAAATTAAGGTGTCTGGGCTGTAGCTCTCCAGCTCCTCCTCCCACCCCCCTGTTTTCAAGGTAGGCATTGGGTTTGTCGTTGGATAGCTTTCTTGTACTTCCCTGGTTCCCCACAAGTTTTCTTTGGAGGTTTCAGTGACTATTTTAGGCTGACACTTGTCCAGGCCCATCCAGTGTGAATACATGTGTACTCTTTACATTCTTCTAAGCTCAGTTCTTCCTACAGGTGTGAATTATTTTTGACATCTGAGGAGGGTCAGCTCTTTTAGAAAATCCTGCCGCACCAAAGGAATGAAAGACCTTGGCTGTTCTGTACCAAATACTATTTGTGTGGCGTGGCTCTAAAAGTGGATGAAAATATATCATCTTTCTAATTAACTGCAAAGAAATCGTTGGTATTGCATAGTGCCACCAGGAAAATCAGAGTAACCACAAGTCAAGTTCACACGTGCTACGTGCGCTCTTGTTCATATCCTTTGTGCAGATCTAGGTTGGCATTTTGCTCTCCAGACAGGGGTCAGAGCCTCTGAGTTACACTCTGCGGCTGGTTTTCTTCTCAAAAAAGATAGTTGACTGCAAAGTCAGGTCAATTCACTTGCACATCCTCTCTGTCCTATTCATGACCTCTGCCTCAGCCTGATTTGAGGCAGTCCTAGCCTTTTCTCTTTAATCACGTAGAGATTAAAATTCATTCCAGTCTTTCATGGAGCCTGGAAGGCCCCAAATTTGTGACTTCTCAGGCACTGACTGATAAAACAACCAAGTCATCAGGACTTGACCTTTCAGTTCCTGGAGGTGTTAATCATGGAAGTTCCCACCATCTCCCTCCTTGTTTCTGTCTCTCCTGTTTTGTTAGGCTCTTCGCAGGGTTGTATTGCCCAAGCGTGAAGTTCAGCCTGTGCATGTGCCCAGTTAATTGTGCTTTTTGCCATTTTATTCCTTAGTGTCTGACTGCCTGAGCTGGAAATTCTCAACCAAAGTGGCATGTTGGAGCTTAAAGCCCACACAACAGTTAGCCAACTGATTTCTTTTCCTAATTACTCACATTACAAGCCTTTCTGAAGAAAGCCACTGATTTTATTCACAAATATCTTGTATGCTCTTGCTGTATTTTGAGTATCAAAGCTCAACATGAAAGAGGTCATACTGGTGTGAGTTCTATTTATTGTATATTTATTGTTTTCAGCTTCATTAAGAGAGCAAACCGTCTCCTGTCTGTAATGGATTAGAGGAGAAAGAAGACAAAAGGACTTTATAATAAGCTCAGAGATCCACAGAGGCCTCCTATATTTTGGACACGTCTAATTCTAATTTTGTCCCTGAATTTCTTTAGTGTGGCCATTATTTAGTGCCTCCACAATTGTACTCATATTTTCTTTGGACCAGAAGATTTACGTCTCAAAAGAACAAAGCCAAATAAATCCTGGCTGGAAAAAACATCCTATTTAATTTAATATCATCAACCTGGAATGAGTTTATTTTAAGCCATTTTCTGCTGCACTGGTGTATATCTTTAAGATACAAAAGCCATATCTTCTAGTAGTGAACATGGAGGTAGCTCCAGTGATTTTGGTGTTTTGTTCATATAAGCCAGAAGGGAATTTGGTCCCACAAGTCAACAGCTGAATTAATATTTGCCTTCAAGAAATTAACTTGAATCCTTGCTGGAATTCTGACTTGTGTGTTAATTAGGCCAGGTGTAATCAAATCTGTGATTCTCTTTAAAGCATTACCTGGCTTGCTAATTTTTGAGCTCATGATTTTGGATGTGGCAGCCAGTTTCCTGTTGCACCTACATTTGACCAGACTGAATTTGTTGGTCAAAAAAATGAAGATGTAGAACCAGTAACAAAAGCAGCCTGATCTTCTCTTGGCTGTGATCCCTCTCACCAGGTCATGTCAGTTATGAGGTGAAGAGTTTTAAGAAAGATTGTTGACCCTCTCCTTTGCAGTGATTCTCCTGCACACACCTAGTAATTACTGAACCATATGGAGCTATGAACTCACGACCCTTTAATTGTCATTTTCATCTTAACACGTCTTTGAGGCACTCAGTCTAACCCATGAGAGTTTGATCCTGGATCAAAACATTAATGTGCTGCAGTGTGTAGGCAGCATGTAGACATGCTGACTATGAAAAGACAAACTAGACTAGGAATATTGATGTTAAATGAATGGGAAACATCTTCCCTGGGTTGTGCCATTCGTGCCGTGTTGGACACTCACACAGAACAAATCTGTACGTATCCAGCCATATCTCACTAATCCTCTAATCATACTCCTTCACAGGAGCTCATACAGCTTTGTTTCTGAAAATTGGTAATTAGCAGCTTATTCCTCTTAGATGTTTTATTCAGGATGATTGCCGCGACCAATCTCAAAAATTTGTGCCCCTTGGGATATTGCTTAGTCTAGGACTAGTCCTTCATAAAGCCTTCTTGAAAAGAAATTTTGATAGTTGCATTTTTTTTTCTTTTGCGAAGGAAGGAAATTAGCAGTTTATGGCTATTCTTAAGGGCTGCCTTGATTTTCTTTTCAAATCAAGAAGGGTTTCTGAGAAAAAAAATTATCCATGTCTGATATATAATCAGTGCCCATCACACTGAAATTCAACAGTGTATACTTATAGAATCATAGAATCGTTTAGGTTGGAAAAGACCTTTAAGATCATCGAGTCCAACCGTACCTGCCCACCACTAAACCATGTCCCTAAGCACCTCATCTGCCCGGCTTTTAAATACCTCCAGGGATGGGGACTCCACCACTGCCCTCTGGGCAGCCTGTTCCAGTGCTTGACAACCCTCTCCGTGAAGAAGTTTTTCCTAATATCCAATCTAAACCTCCCCTGGCACAACTTGAGGCCATTGCCTCTCGTCCTATCGCTTGTTCCTTGGGAGAAGAGACCAACCCCCACCTCACCACAACCTCCTCTCAGGCAGTTGTAGAGGGCGATAAGGTCTCCCCTCAGCCTCCTCTTCTCCAGGCTGAACAACCCCAGGTCCCTCAGCCGCTCCTCATGAGACTTGTGCTCTTATGAGGAGCTGATCGCTTCTAGCTAAAAAATCTGCCCAGTTCCCAACCACCTCAGATAGCTCCATGTGCTGATATGTGTATGTTGTTATCGCATGTATATGTATGGTAATATCATCTTTAGCACTTGATGTACCTGAGGCCATACCTACGTGCACTCCCCTGGGCGCTGTGCTGTGTGGCATGGTCTGGGATGAGCATGGTTGGCATGCCGAGTGTGCGTGGAGATGTTGAGGTTACAGGTTTGAGATTACAGCTTAATCTTGTTGGAAGAGGGTGTTTTGTGGGGAGAAGAGCTCGTTCGCTGCTCTTTGCTGCATTTGCTGTGGGGGGGTGAGTGATATTTTGGGGCCAGCACCCACTTTCTGTACATACCCATATCTCCATCCAGCTTCTGATTAATCTGTAGAAATATTCGGTACTTCAGGTGTCCAAAGGCGGTATTTCCCCATTAGTTGCAGCTGCATTAGGACTTTTCCAAGTCTGATGTTGGCGTTATTGAAGGGAGGAAAACTGTAGCCTGACTGCCTCTCTCCCTTTGCACTTTAAAGAGGTGGTTCCTGTAATCCACTTATAATTATGACTGAAGCAGTCTGATTTCTTCTTCGTATGTGTGCGTGAACCTGTGTTCTGTGTCTGGCTGCTGTGTATCTGGATGGTATCGTTGTTCTTGGTTTTTTCTCTTTATAAAACTTTTCTAAGTCTGCTGTGCAGTTTGAACTGACTTCTACCTAGTGATGGAGAACTAAAAAGCTCAAGCATGCACATTAAATTAAAATAGATGGCGGTACAGAATACAGAGACTTTATCTGTTTCCCCATTTCAAAACCATTGCACAAGCTACGTTGAGCACCAGAGAATCCATACAGAGAAGAGGAGAAGAAAGTGCAAGAGAAACAGGGTTCCTTACTTCTGCTGTTCATGCAGTGACTTGCTTCATCAGGGGATTATTTTTAGGCTGATGTTGAATTTTCATGGGGCGCAGAGGGGCTTCGTCCTTCTACTGTAATGCAAAAGTGCTGACTTTATGGTGGTGGTGCTGTGCCTCCCTGTTTCTGTCATGTAGTCTCAGATAATTATGTTTGAACTGAAATTTGTCTGAATTTTAGTTCTGAGGATTCTTAAGTGGGCTGGCTGCCAATCCACTGATGGGACTTTAAGTATGGTTGGAAGGGGTTCGCCACCACAAGTGGGTCTATGGCTGCTTTAAGACGGCTTTGGCTCATGGAAGCAGTTTCTAGGGGAGGTTCAGCAAAGTAAGTTATGTCAGAGGTTCAAAAGTGCCCAGCTGAGGAGAGAGAGTCCAGGGTCCGTTTCGGAGGTTTTGGGTCTTGTACAGGCTAAGAAAACCTGGGACTGAAAGAGTCTTCCTCTCTGCACGTACTGGATTGGTGAAAGAAGCAGCCAGACGGCAAGGGTGAGGTAGAGGTCAAAATGATCTAAGCATGTCCAAAAATAAGTCAATCCTTGGAAATGGTCTTCAGTTTTGGAAGACACTGTCTCAGGAAGGAAAAATAGGATGAATAATTCAGTAAGAATGCGAAAGGAGAAATTACCAGAATAAGACTCATGAAGCTTTACTTTTGGAGTTGAATTTTGCTTGGATGGGCATTCGGGGTGTCCAGGTTTCTCCATGAACTGATTCATGAGGTCTCAGGTCCTGCAGCAAAGTTTCCTAACTAGTGTTTGAGTCAGATGCAGAGAATGGCAAAGGTAGTCCCTGTATTAAAGAAGAATAAATATGATCCAAGCAAGAACAGGCCTGACCTGAAGTTTCTGCAAAACTTTCAAAGGAAAATATAACTTCAGTGAAGAAGTTGAAGGAAAAGTAGTGTAAACTGTAACATTGGTTTGGCAAAGATCGATGATAGAAGAATCATAGAATCACGGAATGCTTTGGGTTGGAAGGGACCTTTAGAGGCCATCCAGTCCAACCCCCTGCAGTGAGCAGGGACATCTTTAACCAGATCAGGTTGCTCAGAGCCCCGTCCAACCTCACCTGGAATGTTTCCAGGGATGGGGCCTCCACCACCTCTCTGGGCAACGTGTGCCAGTGCTTCACCACCCTCAGTGTAAAACATTTCTTCCTTCTCTCCAGCCTAAATCTGCCCTCCTTTAGTTTAAACCCATCACCCCTTGTCCTGTCACCACAGGCCTTGCTAAAAAGCCTGTCCCCATCTTTCCTCGAGGCCCCCTTGAAGCACTGCAAGGCCGCACTAAGGTCTCCCCGGGGCCTTCTCTTCTCCAGGCTGAACAGCCCCAACTCTCTCAGCCTGGCCTCGGAGCAGAGGGGCTCCAGCCCTCGGAGCATTTTTGTGGCCTCCTCTGGCCCCGCTCCAACAGCTCCATGTCCTCCTTGTGCTGAGGGCTCCAGAGCTGGACGCAGGGCTCCAGGTGAGGTCTCCCCAGAGCAGAGCAGAGGGGCAGAATCCCCTCCCTCGACCTGCTGGCCACGCTGCTGGGGATGCAGCCCAGGACAGGGTTGGCCTTCTGGGCTGCAAGCACACAGAATGACCAACAAGAAGAGTTGGTCATTTTAGATTGATAAATCAAATAAATTTTGAGGCAAGGGAGATGTAGAACATCAATTTGTACTAACTCTACAAAACCGTGTTATATATATATCTTGGTAGAAACGGTGAGTTCAGCTGTGTCTAACAAGCGGCTAAAGGGTCTGCCTCAGAGAGGAGCAGCAAGAGATGTTTTTTGAAAGAGAAATATTACTCTGAAGGGAGGATTTCCTCAAAAAGCAGTCCTGGGGACAGTTATTTAATGTCTTGGTGATGGCCATGGCACGAAAGATGGGCGTGTTTTGATGGAAGTTGCTGATGCTATGCAGCAATGTCCACATGCCCCAGGGCAGTTCCAAAGCTGTCCTGGGGTAGCCAGAAGCAATTTAACTGCACTACTCTTGCTCTTTGTCCAGGCTTTTACTTCTGATTCTCAAAACTAAAATTAGTCAAAGCCCAGCAGCAGACAAATGCTGAACCTACATCATGTTCATGATGGCTGGACTGAAAATGGCACATGTGCAAAGCAGGATTTGATGTTACAGATGGAGACTGTAATAATTTGCCATGTTTCATCTTCCTGAATGTACACCGTGGGCCTGACAGAGAGGGAGAATAAATGTTTAAAGCTCTAAAAGCCACCACTGATGCAAGAATACATAGATACAAATTGGCCATAAATACGTGGAGATGTTTAATCATGACAGCAGTGAGATTTATCAGACGGTTAATAGCCTCGGTGGCTATGGTAGCTGGGCAGTGGCTCAGTCACACAGGGTATTCTTCCAGTCTTACGTTCTCGTGTTCCTGTTTTAGAGGAGAAGCTTGTGAAACACTTGTAAGTAAGATAAGATGTGACAGTTGGAAAAGCTGCAAGAAATGGGGGGCTTTCTACAGAAACGATCAGAAATACCAAAGATGTGGTTCCTCCCTGCTTCTGCAGGTGTGCAACACGTCTGCAAGGTACGGAACGCGTATAAAATGCTGGTGCCTTCCTGGGAACCTGTTATACTCAGCCTGGAGAAGAGAAGGCTGCGGGGAGACCTTAGTGCGGCCTTGCAGTGCTTCAAGGGGGCCTAGAGGAAAGATGGGGACAGGCTTTTTAGCAAGGCCTGTGGTGACAGGACAAGGGGTGATGGGTTTAAACTAAAGGAGGGCAGATTTAGGCTGGAGAGAAGGAAGAAATGTTTTCCACTGAGGGTGGTGAAGCACTGGAAGGGGTTGCCCAGAGAGGTGGTGGAGGCCCCATCCCTGGAAACATTCCAGGTCAGGTTGGACGGGGCTGTGAGCAACCTGATCTGGTTAAAGATGTCCCTGCTCACTGCAGGGGGTTGGACTGGATGGCCTCTACAGGTCCCTTCCAACCCAAAGCATTCTGTGATTCTATGATTCTATGATTCTAGACTTCTAGTTCCAGTGGTGGAGAATCAAACACTGTGGGTTAAACTAATAGGTCTCAGTTTGTTAGTAAGGTTTGTTTGTATTATTTAAGTAAGATAAAGATGTTTGGTAAAAGTCCTTTCTCGTCTTATGATCGAGAAAGGTTGCTCTTGCCCAGAGGTTTTGAGAAGATTATCCTAAGGCACGTGTTACGTTTCAGGTAATTGATATCTGCTACACTTTCAAATTCACTGAAATTATGCGGTACCTAATTTTTTTAAATGAGATAATGCGTATCAGGTAAGTGTAATGGCAGGAATTGAAATGAGAGGTTTTCCCCTCCAGTTACAAATCGTGGAAGATAGTTGGTATCTGTGTAATGGACCTGTGGTTTGGCTGATGCATCTCTAGTGGAAAAGAGAGGCAAGATCTGTGGAGTAGAATGGTGGGAAAAGCAAAGAAAACACAGGGCGCTGAGGAAGGATACGTCAGTACATTTTTCATAGCAATGAGGTAGAATAAACCCAGCGGCACCACTAACTATGCAGAGCTCCAAAACACAACTAACACAAGCCCTGGCGGAGTTCGGGGAGGAAATGAAAATAGAGAAAACCATATTTCTTCAATAACTTTGAAAATTCAATTTTGGAGATAAAACAGAGCTTGATAAAATTGGTTGAGAGGGTAGATGAACTAGAACAGTAGAGGAAACAGCTGGAAGAAAGAGAATAGCAATATATAGATTTACCGAAAACAAAGAGGCAATTATTTGTAAAACATTGGGGGGAAAAAAAAAAACAGATTTAGAAGAAATAACATAAAATTTTATGGAATCCTGTGGGAGGAGGAAAACAATTAAATCTTGGACTTTATTCCCTTCTGCATAAAATTGCTGGATACAGAAGACAAATCTGGCTGCCCAAAAAACAGCCCCAGAAAGGGAGGCTATATTCTTTATTTATGCATTTATTTATTTATTTGTGCATTTATTTATTTATTTGAAATAATTGAATCTGAATACAAATCCAGGCCCAAGTTTCACAAGCAGAGCCCGTTTCGTTCGAAAGGCAGTGTCTTATTAGCAGACTTCCCAATGAGGATTAAATTATTCACAGCGATCAGCGCTAGGAAAATACAAATGAACCGAAAAAATAGATCCTCCGCCGTTGTGCACTACGGTAGCTCCATCCGCAGTGGTTTCATTTCAGAGCAAGTCTCTGGTTTAATGCTGGCCATTAAAGTGCAGAGTCATTTGGCCTCAGCCACATTTAAGACGTGGGATATCGTGTACTTCTTTCTTTTTAGGACCTCGTAATTCTTTCTTTCCCCGTGGCTGCTCACGCTGCTGCCCCGGGGCTGAGGTTTGGGGCTCGCCGCTCACGCGGG
This sequence comes from Balaeniceps rex, assembly GCA_013401315.1. Taxonomy (NCBI): domain Eukaryota; kingdom Metazoa; phylum Chordata; class Aves; order Pelecaniformes; family Balaenicipitidae; genus Balaeniceps; species Balaeniceps rex. The sequence continues at coordinate 131,594 of VYZW01023659.1, forward strand.
GCTGGCTCGAGGGTTGCTGCTGGTGGAGAGAGGGCTCAGCCCTTCTGCTGCCTCCTTCTTAGGTGCCCGGGTTTGGGGTGATACTGCTCTGCTTGGGCAGCATCACAGCAGCCGTACCCCTTTTAGGGTCCCCACAGAGGGCATGAAGCACCGTGGTGTGAGACAAGGCTGTTTTGGGGAGATGCCGGCGTAGGAGGGTGGGTGACTTGTACCTGCCCAACCGCGCCATTGGAATATTTGGGTTCAGATGGCGTTGTTGTTGTTGTTTCTACATGGCATCTGAGGTTTTTTTCCTGGCTCTTCATAGCTCAGAGTCCCTGAGAGCCAGTGGTGTGTGGGAAGGTGGAATCTCCTTTCTTTCCATGTTTTCCTTGCCCGTTTGCTGCCTGGGTTGGAGGCGACTCAGAGAAGGGAATGCCCAAGAGAGGCACCGTCCAGCAAACACTGTGGCCTTAATTTTGTGCATGGGCATTTGTCATCATAGGGAAAAACTGAATAAACCAGCTCAGAGAGCTCACTCCACCATCACCATTCCAGCTCATTCCGCCATCCCTCCCAGCCTTTGCACCTGAGCAGAAGTAGGGTGGAAGTGGGAGCCATGGGCAAAGGAGACAAGGGACTCCCTCGTCTCTCACCGGAGGGAAAGCTGAGCTGTTGTGAGACTGATTGCTGCTAACAACCCTGCCTCCTTCAAGGAGCAGACTAAGGCAAAGGTTTTCAAAAATAAATGTGCAGAATTGTTTGAAGTCCATTTTTCAGTCTCAGTCTTTGAGTCAGGAATGCAGTAGGCGCTGATGTACAGAAATCTTAACTTACAAGATTTATTCAGCTCGGTTTCTCTATTTCTGCAGCTTGTTCTCTCAGACCTGGTGGACCCAGGTTTGCATGCGAGGAGCTGGAGATGGTCGTACCCAGCCTGTTCAGAGAGCTGGGGGCAGCCAGGTGGGTGCTTCATGCACCAGCACTGGTGGCCGTTTGCTGTGTCACCTGCCCAGCATCTCCTGCTTTCCTCTGCGGGGAACATACGTTGTGTTTTATCCCATTGCTGTCTCCAGTGTCATTTGCTGCCTGCATCGCTGGGGCTCTCCGTCAATGTTTCTTCCTTTGAACTAGTTTGCTTCCTTTTGAATCCCTCAGGTGAGTAAGGGAAGGAAGCAGTTTCGGGAGGTTTTGTTGTTGTGTTCCTGCTTTCTCTAGTGTCTGTACTTTCCAAAACATGTGTGCAGGTCAGCAAAAATGACCCAAATCCAGCAACTGGTTGTTTGTTGGGCAGACCTGTTGTATATACTGGTCAGGACTGACTTATTTCCCTCTTGGTAGTAATGGTCGTTAATGGATACTGCAGTTCTTAGGACCATCCAGTGTATGTACTGTGATTGCATTTGCCTTGTCTTATTTTTAGGGAGCCTCACATTTCATTAGAGAGGGCAGGAGATACATTTTCTGCAGTGCATGTTTTGTTTTGGTCTTCAATGGAATTATGGTATGTTCCAAATCACAAGCAGAGCTGTCATAGCCCCCAGCTCATTAGATGATCTAATACGATGTTTCCAGCGAGCTATCTTGTCAAAGCAAAGACTGGCAGTGGATTAAAGTGTCGCAAAAGCTTTAGAAACTGAGTTCTGGGTTGGCTTTGCTTGGTTTTGTTTTGGGTTTTTTTCAGTACTGTTCCAGAAAGACTCACGCCAAACCACAGGGTAATGGTTGGGACATTTGCATGCAACGTCAGACCGGTATTTTTAAGCCTATGCTTTACTTGGTTTAGAGAGAGGATTTGATCTCACACAGAAATCCTCGTTACTGGGCTCCTTTTCTGAATGGTGTAATTAATAAGCATTTATACAAGCTAGAACAACCGCTTCTAATTCAACGTCTATATCCAGCACCTTGGTGAACCTGGGCTTATGCGATCTTGATGTGTACACTTCAAGGCAGTGCCAGAGCCAAAATGGTTGTTTTGGTAAGGTCCTTTCAAAAAAGAAAAGAGCTATTCAAACCTGAGTTGCTGGAGGTGGAAACAAGTGGCTGAAATCTTCTGAAGCCAAATTTTTAGAAATAGATGGCTGGATTTTGCTCTGAATCAACATACAGAGATTGAAACATGCTCATAGGTTTGGGGGTCAAGGTGGTTTTATTTGTTTGTTTCCCATGAGTGTTATAATCTTTAAAGTGTTAAAAGGCCACCATTTTCCATCCTTTTTCATTCTGACATAGAGCAAACACCGACCTCAAAACCTGGTGTTTTTTTCTGGGAAGTCCCATTAATTAGGTGCTGTCTCAGAGTTCCAGCAACCTCTAACACAGCCTCTCCAAAAGCCGGCTAAGTAGCATCACAAAGTTTTCTTTGTCCTTAAGAAAATGCAATTACATCAAGAAATTGCTTTGAGGACTTAAACAGCAGTGAAATCTCGAGGTGATGGTTTCCTCCCTTTCAGTAAATGCCACAGCGGTAAAAATTAACTAGCGGGGACATTCCAGGAGTATGGAGATGATTGAACTATTCCATGCATCCAAATCTAACCTCGGGGGAGAGGAACAGGGGTAGGATGAGAATAAGGTTCGCTCCGGTTTTGTGTCGCTGTAGCTGGCACAGGACTAAGGAGCTGTCCTTAGGAAATGGAGGTTCAGGATAGCAGAAGGAAAAGCTGGGGGGTGAGTGATGTACAGTCAAATTGAAAGTACAAGACAGTTCCTGAGGAGGGAAACAAGCAACACAGCTTCCTTTGGGTGCGTCTCCAGCTCGTATTTTATTTAATAAAGATGCTTCCCAGCTGTAGCTGCGCTTACGGTATGGTGTTGCATCCACCGCTATGCCATCTGCACCCTCCCATGGCTAATAAAGCCGAGGTCGTGCTTCAGTCTTCCCGTCACTGAGGACATTAATATGATCTTGATTCTTTCTCTAGCAACTTTTTTTTTTTTCCCATTAAAATTGTATGAACTTAATATCTTTGAGGCAGCTTCCTCTCTGCCCTGCTTGCTGATACCGGCCGGCGAATTGAGCGCTGGCGGCTGGCCTTGTCCCTCTCGCACGCCCTCACGATCACCATTGCCTATTTTACGCAGTTATTGACTGCAGCCCATCCTGGAGCAGTAATCTGGTTTACCAGAGCATTTATCCACGTGCCTTGAAAGAAACTCATAGATTAGCATCGTTTGCAGTGCTTGCCGTAAGGACTGAACAGGCCTAAAAGTGATTTAAAAGAAGTTCCTTCTTCCACGCTGCCTGAAAGGAGGGCATTTCTCCTTCAGCTAGGTATCTTTACTCGTTGGCAGCCCAATTCACGCACGCTCAGCCATGCTGAACTGTTCTGTATCTTCCAGATCAAGTGAAAGGCGGGGAAGAGAATGGGTTTAATTATAAAAGGGGTATAGCCTCTCCCAATCTGATAGTCAATTCATTTCTGATGATAAAAAATAAAATGATAAATGGTATTCATTTCTTGGAGCCCTTAGAAAGAAGAAAGCGTTGGCAGGAAGATGCAAGATACGGTGTGTAGGGGGAGAACAGCATCTGCTCCCCTTTCAGGCCAGGGAACTACTTCAGCCCGTCTTGTCCCTGATATTTATTCTTTCCCCAGCACATCGATATTCTGGGCTGTTAGTAAGTCATTGGTGAGCCGCTTTGACATTCAGCTGCCAGGGCTGTAGAGCAGTGGGAGAGGAAACCAGCACGTGAGCTGATCCTTTTGCTGGAGTAAGGAGGGATGCTGCAGTTTAGAGGATAGGTTTTTGCACAGATGCATGAGACTGCAACTAGAAATATCTGCTGCCATGCTTGCATTTGCTGCAGGGGGTGCCCCTGCTTGCTCCCGTCCGGGGATCTCTGTCGTGCCCCCATGCCCACAGCCTCCACCGATCGCAGGACCTGCTTTGTACCGAGGTCGCTCCAGGACCTGCTGTAAGACCCTGATCTCCAGTTCATGCCCTGCAAATCCCTGTCACAGACCCAGCGCTGCCCTTTGCCTTCTCAGACCTGTTTATTTTTCAGTCGCTTGTCTGGAAAATTCAACTCGTGATGCTGGAGCAGCCTAGGCAGCAATTATCCAGATACTACTGAGTGGAAGGTTTGAGTGTGGTAGGCAGAGATTTAGCTATGTGTGGAAAAAAGTTGTACGTGTCAGTACTCCCGCGAGGCCAGCAGTAGAAATGAATCCCCAATTTCCAGTTAAGGTACGAAACAGTTTTGCCCAAATTAAAAAAAAAAAAAAAACAACAAAAAAAAGGCAAAATCCACATTCCTCCTACAGGAACTGATTTTCCATTTCATCCTCTAAAACCATTTTTGAAGCTTTTATTTGCAATGCCTTTCCCTTTTCTGCCCAAGAATTTCAATTCATTGTACACCTCCAAGAACAAGTACCATCAGCAAAGCAGATGGGAGCTGGGGTGTTCTGGCAGGAGTAAAAGGGGTTTTCGGTCTCTTCTTCTGAAGTGTTTGACTATATAAATATTCCTTGCATGAACTACTGAGACCCAGGTATTGTACTTCTTGGGGAGCCACCCTAAATATCTGGCTAGCTAGCAGCAACCAGTTTATTTTTTAAAACAAAGAGAAGTGGCATGAAGGGAAGAGGCTGAGAGCATCGTCAGAGGCCAGATGCTCATAGCATGGCAGGAGTTGTAGGGACCACCAAAATGTCCGGGAACGGGCAAGTCAAAATCATAGAATCATAGAATCACAGAACACTTTGGGTTGGAAGGGACCTGTAGAGGTCATCCAGTCCAACCCCCTGCAGTGAGCAGGGACATCTTTAACCAGATCAGGTTGCTCACAGCCCCGTCCAACCTCACCTGGAATGTTTCCAGGGATGGGGCCTCCACCACCTCTCTGGGCAACGTGTGCCAGTGCTTCACCACCCTCAGCGTAAAACATTTCTTCCTTCTCTCCAGCCTAAATCTCCCCTCCTTTAGTTTAAACCCATCACCCCTTGTCCTGTCACCACAGGCCTTGCTAAAAAGCCTGTCCCCATCTTTCCTCTAGGCCCCCTTGAAGCACTGCAAGGCCGCACTAAGGTCTCCCCGGGGCCTTCTCTTCTCCAGGCTGAACAGCCCCAACTCTCTCAGCCTGGCCTCGGAGCAGAGGGGCTCCAGCCCTCGGAGCATTTTTGTGGCCTCCTCTGGACCTGCTCCAACAGCTCCATGTCCTCCTTGTGCTGAGGGCTCCAGAGCTGGACGCAGGGCTCCAGGTGAGGTCTCCCCAGAGCAGAGCAGAGCAGAGGGGCAGAATCCCCTCCCTCGACCTGCTGGCCACGCTGCTGGGGATGCAGCCCAGGACAGGGTTGGCCTTCTGGGCTGCGAGCGCACACTGCTGGCTCATGTCCAGCTTTTCGTCCACCAGTTTGAGTATGTGCTGAGGATATTTAGCAGTGTGAATGACAGACCCCTGTCTCTGTCCCTGCCTTACATGGCGCTTGTTGATCTGTCTTTCGTAGCACATTGACATAATAAAGCATGGCTGGGCCCTAGGTGGTTGGAGTTTTCATCCATTTTAAATACCCCAGGTGTAAATTCCTATTTTTAACTGCGAAAGTCAGAAATGCAAAGGTGGGAAGAAGGGACGGGAACTGTGCTATTGTAAGGGAGAAACAGGGGGTGTTCAGGGTGTCCCATGGCCAGAATTTTGTTGATCAGAGTGGGAGAGTGATTCATTCCCCTTGTCCCTAAGACGTGCTGCTGCAGTTAAGTACGTTCAGTGCTCAGCAGCGTAATTCCTGCAGTAGGATTGCAGAGAGCAGATTTAAGCTTCTCTCCCATGAGCTATAGGCACCAAACACATCATCTCTCCACCTCTTCCCGTTTGTGTGGTACCATTTAAGATTTGCTAAACATAGGGCAACTAATTAACTATGGCCCCATCCCTGGAAACATTCCAGGTGAGGTTGGACGGGGCTCTGAGCAACCTGATCTGGTTAAAGATGTCCCTGCTCACTGCAGGGGGGTTGGACTGGATGGCCTCTAAAGGTCCCTTCCAACCCAAAGCATTCTGTGATTCTATGATTCTGATTCAAACAGTGGTAACCACACCCCAAACTGGTCATTCTACCTCAGCTGAGGACACCATGTCCTGCTCTTGCTGCTGAGCAGGCACTGAGGAATGGTCCAGGGAAGTGGCTGTCTGGGCTGAGAATAGGATTGCTGTACAAAATTCCCATTTTGCCCCTGTCCTGATGGTGTGTCTCTGAGCTGTTCTTTTCTGGCACTAATTTCCCACCTACTTATTTTCTTATATTTTCCTTTAAACTTGCCAAAAGTTGTCTTTGTAACCTGCGAGACGATTTGCCCTCCAGCACGGAGCCTATTCCCTCTAATTTTCCATGGCTGTAACAGAGTACCAGGCTGAGCCATCTCCAGGGTTTAAATCCCTGACCTCTGAATTTAAAAGCATTGACCTTGGCTGCTTAAGAAATAGGGCCAGTTCAGTCGGCTTCGGTGCGGCTGTAGGGTCTGATGTTTGTTATGTGTCCCAGCCTCTCGAGGAGATAAAAGCCTAACCTGGCCCAAAGGTGCAAGCGTAATGTAGCTTAATGCTATGACTTTCGCACATGAAATGGCCCAAAGTCTCCCAAGGACAGAGTCAGCCTTGACACAGAAATAAATAAATTTGCTTTCTTATTGGTAATTCTTTGCTACGGATCAACACAAGAAAACCCCATTTGGTTATAAAGTGACTTCGTCCACAAGAGAAATGAAGTACCTGGGTGAAGAAGCTGGTACCTCTTTCAAGCCAAATAAAGGTTGCTGCAAGCACCATCCAGAGCAGCAGGTTAAAAAAAAAAGAAATCTGGGTTGTTTTAAGCCCATACACTTGTTTTATGTTCACATTTCTATATTTTCTGCTCTCCCTAGAACATCTATTTGCCTCCCCTGTCCAGGTAAAAAATGCTTTTTATTGCAAAACATTGTGCAGAAATCTCCCCCAGGTGTTTCCAGATGTACTCTGCTCCTTGCTCAGCGTGTCTTTACTCTGCCTCCTCTCCTTGCCTGTTTTTTCAGATTTATTCCTGTTGCATTTTGTACCTGAGGCAGTAGCATCCTTCTCCATCACTTCCCGGGGAGTCCCGCACAGTCTGGGCGACGTGTGGGCATGGCTGCAATGCGGTGAGCCCAGCAAGGCAGCGACAGCATCGCTGGGAGCCCGTGCTCCCGCACTCTTTGGGGGATGAAGGTCACCCTGGGACGGCTGAGCTGCGCTCGCGTTGGATGTGGCTGGTGGCATGTCTGTAGTTACGGGACGGCCGAGGCTGCTGCTGGCTGCTCTGCCGGGCTGCGGCTCCCCTGCCTCAAGCTGGAAAACTCCAAAGAGCTCCGGGAATGGTTGCAGGAATGGGGCACAGTGTTTAAAATGCACAGTTAAATCATTTAGTCAGGGTTCCTGTATGCTGCTGACCTAGATGTCACTGAGTGTTTGCATCAATGACTTATGTCAATAGCTCAGCCTGATGAGAAGAAGAAACAGTGAATCCTTTGCTTCCTTTGTGGTTTTAATGGCCTTACTGTTGAAATCCGTGTCTTGTGTCTACCTTGAATTTGCCCGTACGCATCCTGGTCTTTCCTGTTTCTCCTTCGCTTCCTGTGTATGTCAGTGCCCTTGTAGGACGCAGCGTTTTCGCAGTGTGGATGGGTTTATAGAGTGCCATCCAGTCACTTCTTCATCATCCCTGCTTTGAGAAGTTAAACAGATCAAAGTCTTTGTTTTTCTGCTTCTGGTAAGCCATTTTGTCTCTCCATCAGATCAGTTTCCTGGCTCTTTCTTACACTCTCCCCTGACAACCTTTTAAACCCATAGACAGTAGGAGCGTTTGCAAGCTGGTGTTGCTGGCGTTGCCCACGGAGGTATGCTCCCTTCCTTTCTCCCTCTATCTGCTTCCCCGGCGGCTCATTGCTGTGCCAGGAGCTCATGGTGAACTGCTCATGCCAGCGATGTCTCCATTGCTTTTGCAGTCTCTGTTCTGTAGATGTGCCTGGCACTTTTCAGAGACACTGGAGCAGCTCTGTCACCAATGCTAGACCAGGTCAACCGTGACTTTTTCATCCAAGTTTCAAAACCTCCAAGGATGGGGACTGCACAACATCCATGGGTGCCTGTCCCAATGCTGCACTACCCTCTTGATGAAAAGGTCTTTCCCAACGCCTCTGCCACCCCAGAACAGACCTGTGGTTGGCAGCAGTACAAAGCCTGGGCTGCTTGCACCACGCTGCATTGCTCTGCAGCAGGTGCTAGTGTAGAACTTTGCAATTCTGCTTTTGTACAGAAACTTGCGATTTAGTTGAACAAGCCCAGCTTCCCAGTTAACCTAGCTCTAGGTATGACCGCATCGTCTACTTTGTTATTTAATATTCATTTAATCCTTGTGTTGTATGTCCTCTTTACCAATGCAAGGTTCATGCGTCCTTCCTGGTCATTGATTAAACCGTTCAGGCTGTAGTACTGATACCCATGAGAGTTAATTGAACCGTGTAGTGCTTCCTCGGTGACGTCCCTCCTCAGGCCATGTGCATCCATCAGCTCTGTGAAGCAATGTTAGGGTATGCAGCAGTAGGGAATGCAGCGTTAGGGCATACATCTGGCAAGGGGTCTGGGTTTTCTGTTCAAGAGCTGGAAAAACTGCCTTGCCGTGCGAGATTTGAAAAGCTAATTCTATTTAATTTATTCAAGAAAATAAAATACATGACTAGGTTGTACTCTATATGTAACTCTTCGAGTATACAATTTCGGAAAGCAAGTAGAGGAATATCCAGAAATGAAATGTACTTTTTTAATCACTTGGACAACTGAAATACATTTGTGGAGTCATGTTCATTGTCAGAAATCTTTAAATTGAGCTGGGATGTCTTCTGCAAAAGTCTGTATCTTCCAGCCCAGAGTCGAGTTATGGGTCTGATGTGAAAATACTGGAGCTAAATTATGGAGGCATAGGGCCACAGCAACTACTTGCAATTGTCCCTTCTGTTGTTGAATCCCTTGGATCTCAGAACATGTCCAGACAGTTTGAAGACTCAAGGGTCCCAGCATATTTCATGCATCTAAGTATTTCAGCTACACATAAAGAAAAAAAAAATCTGACAAATTAAAGATTGATTCCTGGAAGACTTATTAGCCACCAGATGACTAAGAAATCGCCAGGACCATGGTTGGTGACGTGAGTTCAGCAGGACTCCCATTGAGCAGTCGTGCAGGCGAGTTGGATCCAACGCTATGACGTATCGCCTCTGCCCAGGCTAAGCCTCCCAAAGTAGTTAATATGCACTCTGTTCTGGCGATTCGGGGTCTAGATGCCTCTCTATCATTCACTTCCTCTTTGTCAATATTAACTGATGTGTTAGTGATTAACTTCAGCCAAGGCATTATTGCGTCGTCATTCATCATGCCTACATCTGTCGTGGAAGTCATTAGAAAGAACCTGTCGCAGCTATTTTTATACCCCATTTAATTTTCATGCAGGCATTGCATTTTAATTCTTGTAATGCATCTTCACAATGATAAAAATTTGCATATCTCCATTCACTGGAGAGGATCTATTAGCCAAAGCACAAATAAAACGCTATTGCTGCCACGGGGGTTTCTGTAGGAATCGGATTCCAATGACCATGTATTTATGCCTACATACGTGTACTACATTAAAAGGAATCGCTTCGCAGGTAGAATTACTACCCTGGACAATTCTAATTTGTTGGAAATTAAACATAAGTGGTTGATTCTGGCTGCTACATGACATAAATTACTAGCAAATTGCTCTGTAAGATTTCATTATAAAGTACATGCTGTTGTGAATGATTTGCTGCTTTAGTCCTGAACTTTTATTTGTGTGCCAGCGCTTGAAGGGCAACGGCATAACTTAACTTTTGTTTAAAGGCACACAAATCTAGAATTGATGCTATTTACTTGCCTTATTTGGCCTTTCAAATTTTCTTTCATTTACTTTTATCCAAAAGCCAAGCACAGGGCACTTTTCAAAAGGCACTTGTTGAAATACGTTCGGATCTTGTATTAATGCTGCAGAGTATTTTTAGTAAATGCAAAGCAACATTAGCTTCATGGAGCTTTTTTCTGGGCTGGTGTAAAGCACTGTAGCGCTACTGGCTTTAGCTGAGCAATAACAAAGCTTAAATGTAGCTCCTGTGAGAATAATAGTTCTGAAATGTGATGATAGTTCCAACAGGAAGAGTTTATGTTCATGGATTGTTAAGGCTGGAAAAAAACGTCATCACCATCTGCATAAAAGTTGTCTTGGCAAATCTGGTTTTTCTATTCCACCGTGCACCATCAAATCATTCTGTGGCTGGTGAGTGGCACTAAAATTTGAAGGCTTTGGCCACCATCCTAACTTCAGTGAGCAGCAACCATCCTTCCAGTAGCTGAGTGCAGAATAACTCAGGTACCTCTCACAGGCAGCTTTATATTTTGGGGGATTTATCCAAAACATAGGAATCGTTTTTTCCTACTCCATAGCCTGTTCCTTTGCTGTTTCTTTTTTGGCCCAGGGTGGTAAGGAGGAACTCAAGGGTGAAAGAGAGCCACAATCATCTGTCTGCTCAGATGGCCAGAGATATAAATGTAATGGATCTGGCATCACTTCTCCGCTCTGAGCTGTAGGAGGTATTTAATCACAGAGGCAAAGTAGAAACAACCCAGCGCTGCGCTGTCCCTTGCCTGGGATGATGCCCTCGCATCGCACGCTGGTGCCGTGTTGGCCTCAAATCCAATCCTGTTGCTGTTACAGCAGCTTCCCTGGTTGTTTCCCCACTGTAGGCATCCTGATGTGTCTTGTGCTGTTGGTAAGAGCTTGAGTTGGCTGCTGCTCCTTGCTCTGAGCGACCCCCTTGATTTCCAGCCCTGAGTGGATACAGTGAACAAGGTTAAGGACTCACTCAGCAAGCAGCAGGCTGGCGAGACTGCAAAGAAAATGGATCTATTCAGGGATGCGTGCAAGAGAGAAAAAGAAATAAGGGAGCCGGTGTTGGGAGTACTGACAGAGCAGCCCACGCCACTGGTCATTCGTGCTACAGCAGCATCGGGGAGCTCCGCGCAGCGACCAGCGACCATGCTATGAAATGCTGTGATGCCACGGTAATGCTGTGGAAAAGAAAGTGTTTCCAAAGACTGTGGGATCTGATGGAAGAGGATGGTTTTGTTACAAGAAGTAGAGGATCTTTACTCTTTCATGCAAGACTTAATCATCAGGAGATGGCCTCCTGCAAAACTTTGTTTAAAAGAGGGTGACTTCCTCCTTATTGTTTTGTAGCCTGAGATTTCTACTGAAGCATCTAATATTTCTGAAGAACTTCAACTAAAAACACAGGAGCATAGAGCAGGAAGACCTTTAATAACCGAAATATGCTTGTGCTTCTCTGATCAAAATAAAGGAAATCATATATATTGACAGAGCTTCCTTTTATTGAAGGACCAGATGGTGACCAGAAAAATAATTTAGTAAAAAAAAAAAAAAGATTCAATGTGAGTATTGGTGATGGTGGTTCCAAAGCCTGCCTTTGTCCTGAATAGATTTGTGTCTGTGCTGAATTTGGGATGGGGCACAGCCAAAGATTAATTAGCTGTACAGCGCTGCGCGTAGCAAAACGTCTCCCTGTTGGCACGTTGCTTCTTTGCACCATGAGTATTTGTGATGTATGTCATAACTTCCCCCATCTGTGCCGTTTCTTAGCGCTCGCTTTGCAGAGGGGTGGTTTCTGGGGAGGGCTGTTGGGCAGAGCGTCCTCCTCGCTGCTCTGTACGTGTGGTTCGATATTATAGGGCCCGATCCTGGAAATGGTGAAGTGCTTCTTGTGGGAGTAGGGGGCCTAAAAAATTGATTTTGCTGCTAAATATTTCAAAGGAACTGGTATGAGTCACTTCAGGAAAGAGCGAGGGTGTAGCATACCTGTCTGGATCACTAAGGGAGGAGAGCTGAGCGCCCCGGGTCAAAGGCACCAGGCAGAGGAAGGTGTTTTTCAATATTTACAATGAGGCTTTTAAGAAGGTTGCTTGATAGAGCAGATAGCAAACGCTATCTGAATATTAGATGGGATTTGAGTGTGTAAGTGCTAAAGCGTGCTACAGTTTTCTGTAACCGTTCATGTGGTAGTTTTCTTTAACCACTGTGAAAATTCTTCCTTGCAATTAAATACTAGGGATTTTTGATTGAAGCATTATAATATTTAACAGTGAAATATTTAAATCTTGCCGTTATTTTCCGATGACTTTTAAGGAGGCAAATAATATGTGTGAATTAGGGGTGTCTTCATTCTAAAATTAACATTTTTACATAGACTACCTGAATGTTTATTTAATTATCTCTTAGAAAAGCATATGGGAATTAATAGGACTTAAACCAATGTGTTTTAATAAACATTGCCTGCTATTTCCATTACTACTTTTATGTTTATATGAGTTTAGTTTGTTTGTTCTTTATGTGAGGTTGGTTGGTTGGTTTGTTTTTCAGTTTTTATCTTAACCTACCTAAAAAAAATTCTGGGAGAGAGATATTAAATTATCTTCAAAAGTTAAAAAACCCCCATTTTTAAAAAGTCACACTTTTGCAACACTTGGTTGGACTTTTCCTGCAAGGATTTCTGAAAATATACCTCTGATATATTATGATGAATTGGCCCGAGAAGGGGGAGCAGAGACCTTTCTCATCCTTGCAAGGCAGCAGGGTTTGGTTTTTTTTTTTTGAGGTCTGAGGACAGAGTTCCTCCTAATATCTGGAAGGGCATATCTGGTAGAGCAGGGAAAATAAGCAAATAGAGCACAGGAAATGGAGAGAGACAGCAAGTCTGGTACTAAAATAATAATATCAGTTCCCATGTCTCATCAGGTAGTTGTGTTGCCGGTTTCTTTAAAGTCACATTGAATCTTGAGTTTCTCCCCAACCGAGGAGCTTGTATTCACTGATTAAATATCCAGGAGGCCTGTGAAGAGTTTTGAGTAGGGGAAACAATATAGTTTTAGCAGCAGGGAAGGGGATGATTTGATCAACAGCGGTTTGGGTAGGGCTGGCCTGGCGGAATGAGATGTGATGAGACCACACTGAGTTGCAATAGAAAGCTGGTTCTGGTAGGACTCCTTTTAGATGTTGCTTTGAGTTGGTCTCTGCGTAGGTCAGCCCTTTGGTAACTGCGGGAAGCCTGCTCCAGGGAGAAGGAGAGACAGATATGGAAATCTTCCCCCCATATCTGAATTTAAAACAAGCTTCCTGGGGTTTGACAGATCTTCGGTGCAATTTTTTTTCACAACTTGTTCATCCACTTCTAAAACAAATGTCCTGATTTATGACCGCCAGCTGCTGGTGGGGAGCCGCTCTGAGCAGAGGCAACTCCGATGGCTTGCAGCCACGCACGGCGCGATGGCTACGCGGAACGGGGACGCACAGCTTTTGGTTTGCATCACAGCGTTGTTGTGGGATTGCGGTCTCTTTTATGGGTCCATAAAACACTTTGAGATCAAGTGCACGGCTAGCAAAACTAAATACAACTCAGACCTACCTGCAAAGTTGGCAGATGATGCTTGTGTGCAATATCTCTTTAGCTGAAAGATGCTTTAAAATAAGTGCAGAGTTTTTTCCCGTTTTTTTCCCAAAACGTGCAGGCTGCAAGGGGCCACCGGTGGGTCCCTGCTTCTCTGGAGACGTTCCTCAGTCCTGGGGAAGGGAGAAAGAAATTTGGGTGCCATGGCTTGCCTGTGCAGAGGGAGGGACAGCTCTTAAGGGTTAAGACACTGCTTCCTTCGAGATGTCTTGTAAGATAAAAAGTGTTGTCACGGTATTCTTCAAGATTTATATTTTCAGACATTACGTTTTTAATTTCCCAAAATATAAGGAATAGCAGCACAGCCCATAAAAGATCATCAGCAGAGTAGACTCTGTGGAAAGATTGTGGATTATACCCGTTTCATGGCTTTTTAAAGAAGCTCATCATTATTCAACGATCACATTCTCGCTAGAGCTAGTCAAATAAAGCAAATAATGATTTGCAGATATGTGGGAAAATTAATGTTGCAGCTTTAGTCCTAAGTTATTTCTTGTTTGTTTACTCATTTGAATATTTTTCACTTGCAAAAGTTTCATATGTTTTAGCACAAATATTTAATCTTACAAAACTCAGAGCTGCTGTGTGATGCTTGCTGCTTGTTCGGTATTTGCAGAAAATTTATTGTCCTGTCAAGAAGCCGTACCAGGACAGAGGTATCAGCCGGGGAAATCCCAGCAAATGTCTGCAGCCAGCGGATGCAATCTGAACCACAAAATCAAAGTTATCAAATTCTTGAGAGCAGCGACGAGGCTTCTGCAATTGTAAATCCTTCTGCAAACCACGCACTAACATGCGCTGTTGCAGCCAATGAAAAAAAAATTGCACTGAAATCTACCGAACTCAATATCCATCTAACTTAAAATACAGGTGTGAAGTTTAGAGTACATGGAAAGGTTTTAGATTCCATCGAAATCGAAGTCTGGTGCCTGCTGTCCGCTGTCTGGATGAGGTGTGAGAGTCCTCAGTCCTACAGGTAAGGCGACGTGCAACGCGTTGTATGCCAGGAATAAACACTGAGCTGTGTCAAGACTTCTGACTTCTTCGTGCAGGTGTTGTCTGCGTCCAGGAGGAGAGGTCACCTTCTCCCTGCACTAAACGGAGCTAACCAAAATTATCCACTGGTATCTATAATAATGGCNTCTAACTTAAAATACAGGTGTGAAGTTTAGAGTACATGGAAAGGTTTTAGATTCCATCGAAATCGAAGTCTGGTGCCTGCTGTCCGCTGTCTGGATGAGGTGTGAGAGTCCTCAGTCCTACAGGTAAGGCGACGTGCAACGCGTTGTATGCCAGGAATAAACACTGAGCTGTGTCAAGACTTCTGACTTCTTCGTGCAGGTGTTGTCTGCGTCCAGGAGGAGAGGTCACCTTCTCCCTGCACTAAACGGAGCTAACCAAAATTATCCACTGGTATCTATAATAATGGCCCTGAATGGTAATTTTTTGGCTTGCAGCTCTATTGGGAGCATTCCCTGGTGCTTTGGGGGGGTCACGGCTCACTCTTACCTGAAGCTCAGCTCTGCCAGACGTTCCCCGTGAGATACCTCCTCCTGGACGCTGGCTGGAAGTCGGGACAAGAATGATAAATTTCAGAGATGTCCTTTTTCTTGCTGATTTTACCCATCCTCTAGGGTGTCAGACAGGTTTCGCGTGACATCGTGGTGTCAGTGCAGCTTCCCTACCAGGCTGCTGTTATTTCAGTTTTACTCTATTAAAAAGAGTATGAAAAGCAGCTAAAAAGGCACCTGCTGGTGACTTGTGCCTCGTGTGACCTTTCGCTGCTGGGAGCACAGGCCTCCTCTTTCACCTTTCCAGCTCTCGCTGAACGCCATCCCCACGTGCCTGGTCTAATTTATACTGTTAAGAGTCCTGGAGCAGAAAACAATGAGGTTTTTTTTGCTGTGCGAATCTGTTGTTAGACCCGCTCCGCAGAAGTGTTCAAGCGTTCAGTAACAAAGAAAACCGCTATTGGTTTTAACCAAAATCATCTGAAAACTAATTAGAAACTGATGAGCCTCCGCTGATCCTGGCTTTCTACGAAGAAAATAGCAGTTTGCTGAAAAAGAAAATTATTTAGGGAAAGTCAGTTTTCCATTCAGATGCTTTTAAGACAGTTCTTGTTGACCTCTACCGATGAAAACTGCTATTTAGCATTAATTTTACAGTGGGGGGAAAGAAAAAAAAGGTAGTTGATATATGCAACGTCACGTTTCTCTGGAAGGAGTTAGATTCAGGAGCTTCCCCATTTTCCTATATTAATTCCCCCATAACTGGCACCCTGTAGGAGCCTGGGAGATGCTCACTGCATCACCCTTAAATTGCATCTTGGGCAGAGCGTTGCCCATCCCTGACCTCGTTCGCAGCGAGGAAATGCATGAATGTGCTCCCTACGCTTTTGGGGTGAGAGCTGAACAGTCCTCCCTGCCTCCAGAATTGCTGGAAGGGCATTTGCTCAAAGGTTTAACTTATTTGTTAATTAAAGCATTCTCTGCGAGCGACAATAAGTATCCTCTGCAGAAGTTCAGCTTCGTTAGGAGAAAAAGCTACTTTCTTCTTTAAAAAAAAAAAGCTAGAGGATAAAAGTAGATTTTTATTTGCCTGACCCTTTGTACACAGGTAGGGCTGATAAATTTACCACTGTAACCTAAAATAAATAGATCCAATTACCTGAGCGGCTGCAATATTATCCTCAGCTTCTTCCTCCTGGCTCGCAGAGATCCGTGCGTGCTAAGGCAACGCACCTCTCTCGTTCTCCTTTTTCCAGAGCAATTACTGCTTATTTGGCAACACAGACTATTGCTAGGCTCAGAGGAAAATATTTTCGTACTTGTTAGTGCTGTCATATTTCATTTATTAGCATGTTATCGGGTAGTTGTGATCGCTGTCGTGGTGGTGTCATGCTGTGTGGATGACAGCCATGTTACTCTGGAAAACGGGTCCTGTCCCAAAGAGTTTGCAATGGGAATGCAGCCGAGGGAGAGGAATGCAGATGGATGTGGGTGCCCGCGGGGATGGACCTGACGGCGAACCAGAAGCGCTGGCACAGCCGATCATAGAATCATGGAATGCTTTGGGTTGGAAGGGACCTGTAGAGGCCATCCAGTCCAACCCCCTGCAGTGAGCAGGGACATCTTTAACCAGATCAGGTTGCTCACAGCCCCGTCCAACCTCACCTGGAATGTTTCCAGGGATGGGGCCTCCACCACCTCTCTGGGCAACCCCTTCCAGTGCTCCACCACGCTCAGGGTAAAACATTTCTTCCTTCTCTCCAGCCTAAATCTGCCCTCCTTTAGTTTAAACCCATCACCCCTTGTCCTGTCACCACAGGCCTTGCTAAAAAGCCTGTCCCCATCTTTCCTCTAGGCCCCCTTGAAGCACTGCAAGGCCGCACTAAGGTCTCCCCGGGGCCTTCTCTTCTCCAGGCTGAACAGCCCCAACTCTCTCAGCCTGGCCTCGTAGCAGAGGGGCTCCAGCCCTCGGGGCATTTTTGTGGCCTCCTCTGGCCCCGCTCCAACAGCTCCATGTCCTTCTTGTGCAGGGCTCAGCATACTCACTGCCAAGTTTGCAGGATTTAAGTTATCTATTTAGTTTTCTAAGTTATCAATTTAGTTTTCTAGGTTTGTTTGTTTTTTTTTTTTTTTTTTAAGTTGAAATGTTTGTGATTTACTTATTTAAAAATATACCTATTTTTTTATATTAGTCAGATCTTATTGTAGTGAAAATATACCCAAAATAGTTCTACCACCGGCAGCGATCTTCCCTTTTCCTTTTTGTTTCCAAATAAAGATTTAAAAAATATTTTTCAATAGTCTCACAACAAGAGAAGGATCTGTGAAAACTGCTTCACGAGGATTTCTGGGAAAGAAAAGAGAAATTGAACAAGAGCTTGGGGCAGACGCTCAGCTGGCATCCGTAGCTATATGTCTGATAAAACCCACAGCGCCCTGGCGATTTGTGCCAACCGGGCACTCGCCCGGAGTACTGAGATGTTTCCTACGTAAGAAATGTTTTCTAAGGACTGATGGGAATACAGTAATTTGTGGTAGGTATGGATTTTAGAAAATTGCCTATTAGGGTATTTTTCAAGTGCCGGTGGTATGTTGTAAAAGCAATGATCGATAAATATGGTAAATATGGTGGATGTTCCCTCCTCCATTTGTTGGTCTAGGTGCTGCCTATCCTAATTAGCTCTAATTTTCAAAGGTGTGCTTCAGAAAGCTCATTTACTGCTATTCTGCATGACAGCAATGGTCCCGTGGGTAGCCAGGAGCACCGGAGGTCCCAGGGGGATGTCCCCTCCCTTCCCTAGCACTGCTCCTGCCTGACCACACCGAGGAGGACCGCCGAGGCTCGGTGGTTGTCCCTTGGTCCAAAAGGTTCAGAAAACTTTGGTGGTATCACATCTGGAAAGCGAATTTCCACGCAAATAGGGATTCCCCTTGGCATGCCGCGGGTCGTTTTCGGTGCACAGGGCTGGTTTGTGAATGCACGGTTGCAGGTTGGTTTTGCAATTCCATTTTAATTTATGGGTAGATGTGCAAATGATTTTTTTCTATTTCCAGACATAATGTTTTCATTTCACTGAAATAAATCCATTACCCAAGGTTGTAATATCTGTATCTGAGCTTTGGCTGGAAAATTACTGTTGTCATTTTCATGGGGATTACAGTCATTATGTACTTGAGCTTCCTAAAACACTCTGGCCATCTAGCCTGGTCTTCTCTGTGTCCTGGCCATCAGGTTTCACTCAAGTCACCTCCACATCCAACTCAGTAGCTAAGTAAAACTTCAGATTTGACTACAGTATAGATTCCAGAAATATATGAATTCTGAAGTGTACTTTTACAATCTAGTCAAATTCCTTTGAATTTTCTGTCTCATTAAAAGACTGAGCAAGATCTGTAAGGCCAGCATGGTAAGAAGTTTCCCATTGCCTCAAAAGAGTATTTTCATGATTCTTTTTTGCCTAACTCTTCAGTGTTATTAGGGTCACTCAACTTTTTCACAAAATAGAGCCTATGCTTTATTTTTTTCATTTATTTACATATATATGCACTTGTTTTCTGCAGGACTCTGTGGGAACCAAGGAACTATTATATCCTGTAATCTCAATTCTGACACCAAACCCCACACTAAGTTAGCTTTAAACTGTAAGGCTTTTTATAGTTTATGGGGCTTATTATTATTATTTTTTCAAATGTGTGCATGTTTGATATTTATTTATCTAGAAAAACAGTTTGTTTAGCTTCCAAAAGATACAAACAGGCTGGGGTTGAGATGCTTCGTTGTCCACCTACTTCTGGAAGTTGTTGGAGGCATTTTCATGGAGATCATGCCCTGCCTATATAAAGGGATAACAGCAGCTGTAAATCACTTAAGATTTTTAAAGACTAAATAGACTAAGTCTAGACCTGTCTAGGCTCGCACAGTGCTTCCACCATTCTCATATCTGGGAGCATATTTTTTGTATGTCACGGAGAGAGGACTGGCTCGTGTAGTCTTTGCAGTGCCCGGAGCAAAGGCAGCTCTCCAGCAGCTCCTAACAGAGCAGACGGGCAGGCGAGGGTGCTTCTCCTTCCGCTGCCTTCTGGGGAAAGGGTCCTGGGGTTTGGGGGGGGGGTGGTGGATTTATCACTGGAGAAGCGTGGCGGAGGAGGGCTGGCAGGGAGGATGCTGCAGGCAGAGCTGCCGTCGGCTCCCAGCCGCGCTGCTTGGCGCATCCCTTGCCATCAGAGGGTTTTCAGCGGGTAGTTTGTCTTAGCAGAGCTGGGTCGAGAGCAGTTTAATGGTCCCAGTTGAGTATTTATACAAATCCCTTGGAAGGGAGCACTGTTGGAGCGGGTATGCTCTCCAGCCCTTGCCGTCAGTCTGGCTGCTTCTCCACGGTAGCCAGGAAGCTGATTGGAATTTATTTTTTGGTGGTGTTTTGTTTTCTGCTGCGTTAAATAAAACCAAGTCAGGACCTGGAAAGCTCGAAGTGCCATTTCATTTTAGTTTTCAATTGCATATGAAAATAATCCTCAGAATAGCTGGAGGCACCCGGAAGGAACAGCTGGAGGATGGAGAGACGGGGGAATAACGACTGCGGAGGGGTGGAAATCGTGTAAGGCTTTGCCAGAATCGTAATGAGTCCTGCAGTGCAGATGAATAGAGCGATCTTTCCCCAGCATGCTTCAGCATCCAGGGATCTGCTGGAGGCTGTATTCCCACCACCGCTTTTAACAGCCACTCGTAGGCGTATCATGCCCGGCCGGGTCTGACTCTCTTCTGACTTTAACCTCCAGAAGAAAAAATGGTGATGAGTTGTCCAAATGGCTGCGGTACTTTGTCCAAAGGAATAGTTCCTGACGTTTGCTTTAGACCAGCTGCGTGATAGCTTCACTGGGTCTCTTCCTTTCAGTTAGCTGCGGACGGCGCCGGCTGTTGGCACCATTAATGAACACTGAGCTGTTTTCGGAGAAATATCTGCAGCAGCTCCAAGATCTCCTTCCTGAAAGGCACCACTTGATTAGGCTCCGTTAGATTGGACTTCATTAGGAACTGGGTTTTTCCTTTGCAACTGATGAATTAATTACGTGCGCGGTTTTTATTTCCGATTTACTCAATATTGCAGTATTCTTCTGCAGCCGCTCTTAGCCAGATTCAGATTTAAACCCCCAGCATTGCAGTCTGCTGTACTGGGTGTCTCTGGGAGCCCACACCAACATCTGATGGCATCTCAGGTACCGTGAACTCGGCATCTCTTTTTTTCCCTGTATCTCCTGTCTTCAAGTCTTTTAGTAATAGACAAGAAGACACCCCCTATCCACACCTGTGCACCCTAATCCATGGGAGCTTGGGGGTTTTTTTAAAGAGCTTTTGCTGAGGTACCTTGTTTCATTTAAAAAAAAAAAAAGGAAAAATAGAGTTTTACTGTCAAGTCTACTGCCTGTCTGCTGCGGGGTCTCCAGGAGTGCAGCGTCTCTGAGCAGCTTTGCCGAGGAAGTCTGCAGAGCTGTACATCAAACGAAAGTGCACAGATTTCCTTTATTTTTAGGTTCAGAGCAAACGGTATTGGAGGAAGGTAAAACCTATTAAAATATTTGAATAGACATTATATACGTTATATTGACTCTATTGCTCTATACAAGCACATATCAGGCAGCAGACTTCCATGCGTCTAATTCGGGTATATTTGCACATATGTATTAATGAATCATTTTTTTGTTATGAAAGCGCACAAACCCCCACTGCCAACAACATAATATGTAATATCTACTTTGTAACCTATAAAATACTCGCTGATGTGGCCTGGGAGACGAAGTGCTGCCTCTGCTGGAAGTTGAAGAAATGCCACGCAGTGTTCCTGAGAGTAATCTTCAGAGCCTGGGCATGATATATCAGAAGCACAGGCACAGACACAAAATAAAAAAAATAGAATTGACTGCCTAGCCCAAGCCTTCATTACCAGGCAGGATACAAATCCTAGCAAGTAACTTTCCCTCACAGGCAAACATGCCCTCAATAACTTAAAAAAAAAAAAAAAGGGAAAGAAGAAAGGCTGCCTTTTTAGGCTAGAACGACTCTGACTTTCCACTCAGGCACATCCCTCAGGCAATAAAATAATTTACAGTATGTTTCAATCAGATATTGGAAACGGCGCTTGCTTAAATTGCCTCGGCTTCGCTGGCATTTTAAATACGGGGTGGTTTAGCATCGTTCCCCGGCTGGGAGGGTGCGAGTCCCACCTCCTGCATCGCCCGCTCCGTCACGGGCCGGTCTGCAAGGCAGCGGTGCAGTCCCCTGCCCACCCAGACCCTCAGCCCCCGGTAAGATGGTGTTGCCTGACCTGATTTATCATTTACTGGTCTTGTTTTCTGTGGTGCAAATCCTACGCCAAGAGTATTTAAAGGTTACTCCATAGCTGACATCGGTTGTTGTTAGAATAACGTTCCTGTTGGGTGAATCAAATAAAAAGTGGCCACAAATACAATAGAAACTGAAGCAGAGGCGTCAGGTTTTCATATTTATTCCTGCTGCTAGAGCTGTGGAGAGAAACTAATTAATTTGCTTAGGCTGGAATGCAAATTGGAGAAACCAAATCAGCAGGTAAAGTCTCTGCTCAAGGCCACACAGTCAAAATAAATTCACTGAATGGTGTGTTTTCTCCTTAAGAAATCTTACAATAAAGGCCATGATATGATCCGCACCATGGAGAGCAGCTGTCTGGTTTAAAACAAACAGGCATCCGTGCTGTCATTTCTCTTGATAGCTAGGGAGCCTTCGTTTTCCGTTTTATAATCCGTAAGGCATGAATGTACTTAGGCTAAAAAATTC
This sequence comes from Balaeniceps rex, assembly GCA_013401315.1. Lineage (NCBI taxonomy): Eukaryota > Metazoa > Chordata > Aves > Pelecaniformes > Balaenicipitidae > Balaeniceps > Balaeniceps rex. The sequence goes on from VYZW01023659.1 coordinate 153,440, forward strand.
ATTAAACATTAATAAAAAGCCTGTTTTAACTTCTGACTGTTTGCTTCCCAAAGATAATTGTTTAAGAGAATGAACTGTACTCCCTTTGCGGCTTTTCCATATATTTTTCAAAAACTAATACTAGAATTACGAAAGATAGGAATAAGTACAGCAAAGTAAATTAAATCAAATTGCTAAAGCCTTGGGGCAGAGCTAATGCAAATGAATTAAACACGTAGAAGTTCCGAACAGCTACAGAGTAAGTCTCCTTCTGAGCATCGTTACCCTCAGAAGATGCCTGAGACACTCGCACCTTCGCTAGCTGCGAAGTCACTGTCTTGTAAAAATAAAAAAAACAGAAAAATAAACTCTTAGCTCTGGCTACTGTCATATATTGTAGTTTTTATCATCCCTTTCCTTATCCATTAAAGTTATTACCTGCAAAAGTGTAACTGGGAAATGAGCGACCAAAGTTAATTTTCTTTTTCTGTCACTGGGTATCATCTGTTCATGGATAGATGGAAACTCTGTATTTTAAAGACTGTTTTGACCTTAAAGGCAGGGGAAACTTTTATTTAAAAGCTATTTATAAGGCTAAAGTATCTTATAAGTAAATAAACCAGGGGAAGAAGGAAGAGGGGACTTGAATACCAATATATGCTAAGAGTCATTAAAGCAGAGCTGCCATGGAGAGGTGAACCGAGACTTCTTGTTGGCTGAATATGGTGCATCCGATGGAAACAGCAAAACAAACAAAAGAAGGGGACGTTATTGCAAACTGCAGACAAGTTTTGGACATTCAAACGTTAAATGGGCTTATAAGTAATGGGAGAAAACGATACCAAAGTCATCCATTAAAGCTATTTAACACATCACACACAGAGGTTTCAGAAGGTTCCCGTTCCCAAGCTCTCCAGTGCCCTCTGGGCTCTCCCTCTCCCCCAGGCACTCAGGACCAGTGGAGGATGCTGTGTTCAGTCAGATGCTGTTTGAGCATCCTTATGTTGTATTATTTTATAGGCTGTTCTGTGTCAAAGTTGGTGATAATTTTACCTGGATTTAAAAGTATATTGTGCTGGCTGTGACGGTAAAGGCAACAGGGCTGAAGAGGTTATGGATATGGAATTGTCACGGCTGAAATGGAAAGAAAACCTGAAGAGCGTACTTCTCAGGGCAGAGAAATGACCAGACGATAGTAAATATTAGCAAATTTGATTGGTAATTTCCCTGATTTCCATTATATACCATGATTTAGAAGGTATTTGGAAAGTACAAACAATTGTGAGACAGGGTGGTTAGAGGAAAATACGAGAATCTGTGAAAGGCAGATCAGGCTTGACTAGCTGAACAGCTCTGCCTTAGAAGAAAGCTGAGACCTGGCACATTTTCTTTCCCAAGAATAACTCTTATCTTTAAGCCAACAATTCCCTGCAAAGCTACTGCCTTAGGAAACTATTACTGAAACAGAATAAGGTGGAGAAATTGTACAGCGAGGGCAGATGAAGACACTATTGGGTTGTGTTGAGAGGGCAAACATCAGGCTGGAGAGGAGACTAGTGGAATTTCTTATGAATTTGTCTTCTTTTCGTATTTTTTATTCTGTACCTGGGCACAAAGAATAGTCACGCTGTGATGAAATTTTCTGATGACACAAAATTGGGGGATATTATAAATGGAAAGAAGGCTTATGGTATTGAGGATTCAGGATTTCTGGTCTTTTATTTGCAGTTATCTGTGGCTGTACTGCAGCCCATGTACCAGTTAAGAATCTGGCTTCAAATTTATACAAAGCCATATGATATTTCATCTACGAAGAGAAAAGGTCAGGCTGGGATCGATGGGGTTTTGAATCGGTAGTTTCCACTTTATCTTTTCTTCATCAGTCATTTTTGGGGGAATCTCAGTCAGGGGCAATTGTCCTCAGAGTTAATATCTGCCATTTCATCACCCTGTACCACTGAGCCCTGTATCCCACCTCTGATGCTCTTCATCACTTCTGCCTCTCTGCTCACCTTGCTGCCAAATCGTGGTAGTCCTCTCCCAGCAATTCCAAACTTGGATCATGATACAAGATAAATGGTGATTATTGCAATGAGCTACAAATACGATAGCTGGGTGTCATGAGCTCTAAGCAAAGTTGTCCTAATATGACGGTCTCCAAAATTTACCTTAATTTCAAGTACTCTGTGTTTAGCTGGATTCTTGTCTAAGCAAGATATGGTGAGCAGCAGTACATGTGCAAGTATGGTTCCTAAGGTTCAACAAGGCCAAGTGCAAGGTCCTGCACCTGGGTCAGGGCAACCCCCAATATCAATACAGGCTGGGGGATGAGGGGATTGAGAGCAGCCCTGCGGAGAAGGACTTGGGGGTACTGGCGGAAAAAAAGCTGGACATGAGCCAGCAGTGTGCGCTGGCAGCCCAGAAGGCCAACCCTGTCCTGGGCTGCATCCCCAGCAGCGTGGCCAGCAGGTCGAGGGAGGGGATTCTGCCCCTCTGCTCTGCCCTGGTGAGACCTCACCTGGAGCCCTGCGTCCAGCTCTGGAGCCCTCAGCACAAGGAGGACATGGAGCTGTTGGAGCGGGGCCAGAGGAGGCCACAAAAATGCTCCGAGGGCTGGAGCCCCTCTGCTCCGAGGCCAGGCTGAGAGAGTTGGGGCTGTTCAGCCCGGAGAAGAGAAGGCCCCGGGGAGACCTTAGTGCGGCCTTGCAGTGCTTCAAGGGGGCCTAGAGGAAAGATGGGGACAGGCTTTTTAGCAAGGCCTGCGGTGACAGGACAAGGGGTGATGGGTTTAAACTAAAGGAGGGCAGATTTAGGCTGGATAGAAGGAAGAAATGTTTTCCACTGAGGGTGGTGAAGCACTGGAAGGGGTTGCCCAGAGAGGTGGTGGAGGCCCCATCCCTGGAAACATTCCAGGTGAGGTTGGCTGGGGCTCTGAGCAACCTGATCTGGTTAAAGATGTCCCTGCTCACTGCAGGGGGGTTGGACTGGATGGCCTCTAAAGGTCCCTTCCAACCCAAAGCATTCTGTGATCCTAATTTACGGGAGATGAGGGAATCTGTTTACAGCTTCCATTATGTAGGGAATTAAATATAAAGAATCTGAAGGTTGGTGGTATCTGTGATGGCGATACCACCCAATGAAGAACCTGAGGACAAGATGCTCTTGGAGAAATAATGGTAAAAGAGAGCTCCTTCTGAAAGGAGCACAGCGTGGGCTCTGTGAAGATCGTTCTCTTGCAGAGCTCGTCAGGGGTTTTATATTTTTATGTTTTATGTCTGTAAGACAGCTCTTTTAATATGGATGCAAAGATTTCATGTATCTTCCTGGCACAGGAGGCTTTCTGGATTTCTTCTTTTTCACGGGCTAAAAAATGAGCTGTGTTTTTTAAAGAGCCAGAATGCCTTGTCACTCAGGGTTTTGCATCCAATTGCAAACACGCGCACGTTTGTCGTGCAGGTTACCTGATCGAAATAGCTGTGCTGACAAGAGCTGAGTGCCGACATTATTCCGTCCAGGTTGCCCTTATTCTGCTGAGATGATTAAGTTATCAAAAGGCAAATGGGAGGGTGAAGTTAGGTTTTTACATACACTGCGTGTTGGCTATATTTTATTTATTTTGTATTTTGCTGCCTGTCAGAGTTTGTAGTTGCAAATCTAAATTATTTAAAATGCAGTTTAATTCAAGTTAGGGGAAAATGGCCTGTTCTGTGCTTACTGGAATATCAAAACTACCACCTGAGTGGATAGAAAAGATTAATATATGGTTATATGTTTGTTGAAGCCTGAAGGCAGCTGCCGGGATCGGGTGTGGGAGGGTGTCTGTGCTGCTTCATCGATCCATCTTCTGCCACTGCAGAGTTAGGTCCCCCAACGAACACAGAATCACTGCCTCAACTCTGTGCCAGGCTCATAGTTGCCTTGTGCTCTTTATCTAAACCGAGTCGAGGCTTTTACATCTTTTTCTCCCCTTTCCTCTTCCAGAAAGTCCCATGTGTCGGAGTCTGTGGCTCCTGTGTGAGGCTTGGGAGGGCTGAGCCTCCTGGGCTGCACGGGCGCAGGACCTCTCGCTGCATCTGGAGCGATAACGTCGGTGAAGCAGCCCAGTGTCTTTAAGTACTCAGCAGAAAATGTCAGTGCGATGCTTTGGGCACGTACATATCTGTAACGAGCTGATCGGTATCTACCGAGGTTGTGTAGTTACCATTATTGAGTTTCCCTCTCGTGGATGCCGTGTTATGCTGCGGTGCTCCAGCCTTTCAGCAGCGGCTGGTTAACTCTCTCTCACGCTAATTTGCTTACGAATCTCCTGCTCTCCCTCCCTGTCTCCCGCAGACCCCCCGGCCGTGGAGCCCACCTTCCTGGAGATTCGGCAAGGCCAAGGCCGGAGCATCACCATGAGCTGCCGGGTCCTGAGGGCGTATCCCACCCGTGTCCTCACCTACGAGTGGCGCCTGGGCAGCAAGCTGCTGCGCACCGGCCAGTTCGACATGCAGGACTCCACCGAGTACACCGTCAGCAGCCTCTCCCGCGACAGCTACGGCATCTACAACTGCAACATCATCAACGAAGCGGGCGCTGGCCAGTGCAGCTTCCTGGTGACAGGTAGGCTTGGCGGTAGTCTCGGTGCGCCGAGATGATGGACTGAGCGTGCGTTTGCACGTCGTTGGGTAACACTGTTCCTGCTTCAACTAGCGAATTGCCAGAGATATATCCCTCGAAGCAGAAGCATAGCTTAAGGTGTCTGGTTTGGATTCTGGGCAGGTTGGTAACAAAATAGGAGATTTAACTTATTTCAGGCGTTTGGGGATAAAGATTTTTACGTGCAAAATGTAAATAAACCTTCTCTGCAGGCATCTGTCAGTATGCTTTTGAGAGAGGCCTGAGAGAGTCATCAGGCAGCAAATTTCTTCCATTTGAAGTTTGCAATAAGGCTTGAATTTCCCCTTCTCTTTTGGTATGCTCAGCGAGCTCAGAGACTGGGGCGGGCAGACCACAGTCTCAAGCAGCTTCAAGCTTCCCGAGTACAGAGGGGTATTGAAATTTGTTCCTTTTCTCAAAAAGCAAAGGACTTTGTGAAGTCAGCACACAAGATGACAGACTCAGGGAGAATGTGCAACCCCTGCCATGGTCTACCCATGTTGCGTAATTACTGCACTGGATTGAGACAAACTTCTTGTGTCTTTTATCTTTAGTACCTTGGATCTGAACGCTAAACTGGCTGTTTAGACGTGCAAGTCTTGAGTCTTCCTCTATTGGAAATTAGTTACCATGACTTGAAGACTCACCTGCCTGATCCTGCAACACCCCGTGCCTGCAGCAGATCTTGTGCCCAAGCTGAGGTCCTCTGGTCGCTGGAGTCACATCAGCTGTAGGTTCCCCATCCCTCTAGGCTGGTTGTCCAGGCACTTTTTAGAATCACTGTAGATAAAAAAGCATCTCTATTAAGTCAACCATCTCCTCCCAAGGTCTGCGGTGGGTCAGGACCCCCCTGTTCCTCTGCACCAGCTGAGAGGGGTGTCCAGCCACCCACCCTGTGTGGGCTCTCGACGGAGGTCAGCATGAGCAGCCCCAGCCTCCCTAAGGGTGTCAGAGCAGTAGCCCTATTTCAGCTCAAAATCCCTCCCATCAGCTGCTTGAAAAGGAAAGATGGGAAAAGAAACCAACAAAGAAATTCAGAATACGTAGAGGAGAGCTATTTTAGAAGGAACGATCCCCTGTGTTAGTGGGGATTTTATTCTTGTTTAACCGACTTAGCTCCAGCTACAGTCCAGCCTAAGTGAGGTTTTGCTTTTGGGGTTGCTGGCAGCCTCCTGAACCCTGCCGTTGTTTAGGAAAATGGGCGTTATTATCAGCTTACTGCTACCAGCAGAACGGGCATGGATTTAATGGGTGAGCTGCAGAGCACCTCTCAGCGACCCTGCTCTGCACAAGTCCTGGATATCAGGGTAGATGCTCCATACTCATCTGCCCTGGGAATAAAGGAAAGAATTCGATTCAGCTCCCCAGTGTTTTTCAGTAAAATGTGGTTTTATAGGAAAAAATGTGCGCCTGCTTTCCTGTGGATACTTTTTTTTTTTCCCCTCTTTTGGACTTAGTTAAATGGCATCTCGTTGGCAAGGGTTTCATCGGGCCAGCAGCGCACGGCACAAATGTGGTGGGAACCCAGCGAGCACCCCAATGACTGATGGCTCTACTTATTTCAAAATGTAATCAAGCCTTGGGCTGACATCGTTCAGGGCCTGCGTGGCCATTCAGCCACCACCTTCTCCAAATCTTTGGAGTTTAATCCGAAAGGTGGCTTCGAAGGAAACCAGAGAAACAGCCTTTTTCCTCAAACGAGTAAATGCAGTTCAATTTACTATTCATCACGCTTTGGACCCGAGACGGTGGAAACCTATTCTAAGGCAATTATTTTGCCAAGACCGGGGCAATCTGAGTGGCTTTCCCTGATTTATCACTATGCCAAAGCAAGGCACATAACTGAAAATTAGTACTAAAACGGTTTTATGATATACTGTCTCGCATCCCTCTGCGTGCCTTGCTCGTTTTTAGTTTGTACCATTATGCGCATTTATGCTGTATGGTTGCGTTAAGGATACTCCAAGTAACACTTTGGGTTATGACTTCCGTGCTTTCCGCAGTCTTTTAAGATTAAAACTGACATATTTAGTAAATATATTCTTTGATATGTGGAGTTGAAACTGCTCTCAGGAAAGAGCAGCAGCTGTATTCTGGTCCCAAGTCCCATCAAGACAGATGAAGTTAAAGTGCTGGGGAACTGAAAATGTGTAGAAGAAAAATGACAAAGTGGTTAAAAAGGAGGCTTACATTTCACCGGGAATGTGAACACAGAAAAGAAATGGGTCACTTCTTAGACACACGCATGGAGGAAAAAGCCAAATAAATAACCCAGTGGCAGGAATCTGGTGATAGTGGAGAGCTTTTCTTTTGGGTGGAATAATGGGAGTTTTTGTAGCCCATTTTTAGTTGGTTTTATTTAGAGATTTTCATGTAGTAGCGGTGTGCTGCAATGCTCACGTTGCAGGGGCTGCAGAGAAGCATTGGTATGCTAACAGAAAGGTTTTCAGTACAGTATTAAAAGCAGCCTGGATGAAAAGATTTATACTGGCCCTAGAGTTTGCAAAAACCTGTTTTTACTGCATTTGTATTTTGAGCCAGATGTGAGAAGATGCAAGCAAAATAAATCGCATGTGGAAAAGGGGGTTGATTTATATCAGGTGGGCCAATCTGAGGCAGATTTAACCTGCTACCGTCTTAAAAATAAATGAGAACATACAAGCGAAATTGTATTTGTGGGAAAGCAAAGTTGAGTTCGTGCTACTTGCAGCTTCACTTCCTATATATTTTATTCAGTGGTTGCTAGTGCACGTCATACCCAAAAAGCAACAAAAAGTACATTTCAGGCAGCGTGTCATTAAAACCCTGCCAAGGCTGGAAGCAAATAGGAAAGAAAAAAAAAAAAATAGATGCACAAAATGTCATGGAGGTGGAGGAAAGATTTGAGTGCTGGAGAAAGAGGCTGGGTAAGCGCAGAGAGGGTCCCCCTCCCCGGAGAGGCTGCTGCTGGTGGTGGGGGCTCCTTGAGGGGCAGAGCTGGAGCCCTCCCTGGGTCCCATCCTGGCTCCTGCCAGCCCAGGCCACCCCCGGGATACCTTTTTCACAGCGACTTGGGTCTCTTCAAGGTAGGGGATGTTGAACTCTGTATTTTCTAGGTTCCCAGTGTGCAAGAGATTGATCAGGCAAGCCCTCGCGTTGCTGTCAGAAGAGCTGGTGCTACAGTGGGGGTTGTTTATCAATATTCTGCACACCTGGGGAGCTATTTAGGATTAAGGTTACCCCTAACTGAGGTTACCTGACAAGTCTCGGCACGGGTGAGGCCGCACCTCGAGTGCTGTGTTCAGTTTTGGGCCCCTCACTCCAAGAAGGACATGGAGGTGCTGGAGCGTGTCCAGAGAAGGGCAACGAAGCTGGGGAAGGGTCTGGAGCACAAGTGCTGTGAGGAGCGGCTGAGGGAGCTGGGGTTGTTCAGCCTGGAGAAGAGGAGGCTGAGGGGAGACCTCATCGCCCTCTGCAACTGCCTGAGAGGAGGTTGTGGTGAGGTGGGGGTCGGTCTCTTCTCCCAAGTAACAAGTGATAGGACGAGAGGCAATGGCCTCAAGTTGTGCCAGGGGAGGTTTAGATTGGATATTAGGGAAAACTTCTTCACGGAGAGGGTTGTCAAGCACTGGAAGAGGCTGCCCAGGGAAGTGGTGGAGTCCCCATCCCTGGAGGTGTTCAAAAAATGTGTAGACGTGGCACTTCAGGACATGGTATAGTAGGCATGGTGGTGTTGGGTTGATGGTTGGGCTAGATGATCTTAGAGGTCTTTTCCAGCCTTAATGATTTTGTGATTCTGTTTTGTTTCATCCACGTTAAATTCTTGCAGCTGTTTAATTGGTGTGTTTGCAAGGGCCAGATACACATCCTTGCATGATTCCTGGTTTAAGTTACGTCATGAAATCTGCCTGTCCAGCGTTTATGGTGCTGGCTTGACAATGCTATATATAATTTGTGAGATACTAATTAAAGTAGTAATCATAACACTGGGTAGTACTAAACAAAGCTACTAATGGCATTATGTTGACGTAGCTACTCTTACCCACTAACTTCTGACCCCACCGTTGAGCGCAGACAGTTTTGAATATTCATTTTGTGTTGTTCTGTTTTGTGGAATTTTTTTGCCATAAAATATTGCATTAATTAACGAGCCAATCTTTAATTATTTACTTATCCAGTCTTGCATCACACTTTCAGTGCTTCTGGCCAAGAGCTATGTCAAGCCAATCAGCGTGTAATTAGGTAGGTTATAATTTTTAGCTACCAGCATGACCACAGGTTTCCCTTTCTTTGGAGCTTCACTGGGGTTACTCAATTAAAGACAGAGCAGAGCACACGGTGAGCAAATCTGGGGGCATGCACGCACCCACCCGTGTCCGCAGTCTAGCTGGGGGTGTCCACTCAGTCTGTTTGAGGATCTCCCATCTCCTGCCTGCCTTTCCCACACGCCTTAGGAAATTTAAACCTGAAGAGCTGGATAGTGAATCATCCCTTCTGTATGATCCCAGCATCCATCCCCGGTCGGAGCTGTGTGGTTCCTCGTGTAGCCTTGCAGGAACATCCTTGCTGGAAACTTGCTCAGAAATGTCTGCCTTAGTGTTTCTTCTTTGCCTTTGGCACCATACGCGGTATCGCTGCGGTCTGTGCAGCATCGAGCTGAAATCATAGCAGAATTACCATCCAGCCTTTTGTGAAACCAGGATGGTTTTGCCACAAGGGCATCACCTTAAAATAAATTGCAGACACTTGAAATTGCAGTGTATCGGGTTCTTCTCCACGGCCCTGTTAGCTGAATTAAACAGTATTCTGCCGTTCAAAGTTTTATGGCTTCGTTAATCCTTTTTTACTAGGGAAGGCCTTTTGCACTGAACTGCGGGACAGAAGAGTATATTATTTGCAGCTTCCCATTTTGATTTTTTTCTTAGAAACTCTATGGGATTCATGTAAAGCACCAAGCAAAAATCCCGTTTTAGAAAGCTTGTTTGGAAGCAGATTCGTTGTACTCTTTTTACCTGCACAATCCCAAAATGTCAGGGTTTTGCCTGTCAACTGTTTCCACTCTACAGTGGGGTTTTTTGTCAGTGTGAAGGCAACTTCCCAAGCAAGTAACTCAGTGCAGTTTTCATGAGCTGAGCTGTGTGTGTGTTGGCTGGAAGACATGCCTCTACTGTCAATTCTGTTCCCATCGTGGAACGATTGACCAGTGTCCGAACTGGTGGAGGAGCTGTGTGTTGTATTTCTCTTTACAAATGCTTCAAATTCAGTAGTTTTCCTCTCCATTTTCCAGGAACCTGTAGCTGTTGGTGCCAGACACCAGAGTCATTGCAGCTGGGTAGTCCCTAGCAGTGGCCAAGGGATGCTGGATGTTACTGAACCCTTTCTTGCGATAGTTACTTGGGTTTTTTTCTTCCAAAACCATTTATTGTTCCTCGTTGTTCCAGCCAATATCTGCCAGCAGTTTTTTTGAGCTTTATGTGAGTTTTGTTTGACCAGTTTGGCTTTTTGGTAATAGCTCTCAGATTAGTACAATGACATGAACACATTAGGAAAGCTCATTGGCAAGTGTGGAAGTAGAAACATAGGGATTGAGAATAATCTACCTATCTAAAATATTTCAGAAGAATAGTCTTCCTAAACTACTGAAAGATTAACTGGTGAGTTGAAAACAATTATATGCTTTTTTTCCCCCTCAATGAGATGTATGCCTGCACAGTTTAAATGAATATTTTCATTACTTTGGTAAGTTTTAAAGCTATAAGGGACCATCCTGTCGTTCCGGTAGCACCAGCTCTTCACACGCTCTCAGTTTAAGGGGGCTGTCTAAGGAACTCAGTAATCATAACTTAGGGGCAAAAAAGTAAGATTTTGACCCATCTAACGTCTGTGCTGATTCATTTTATGCTCATTTCTAGACAAAAATATAACCCAGAACCGAAGCAAACACCCACGGCATGAGTATTCCTCCTAGCACCACGGCGTTTATCAATTCGCGCTGTAATGCTACTCTCCTTCCACCACCGAAAGGACAGCTTCTGCCAAACAAACCTGTGAGCCTCAAACACGGGCGAGTGGGGAGTAATAATATGATTTTATGCTCTAATTCTTTGTCTGGAGAGCTTTGCAGTAATCCTGCTGTTAATTTACCCAGGGTATGAGCCTTGCTAGCCGATAGCCTCCGGCTGGTGGTCGAAGCCTTACCTACCCCCCAATATCAATACAGGCTGGGGGATGAGGGGATGGAGAGCAGCCCTGTGGAGAAGGACTTGGGGGCACTGATGGAAGAAAAGCTGGACATGAGCCAGCAGTGTGCGCTCGCAGCCCAGAAGGCCAACCCTGTCCTGGGCTGCATCCCCAGCAGCGTGGCCAGCAGGTCGAGGGAGGGGATTCTGCCCCTCTGCTCTGCTCTGGGGAGACCTCACCTGGAGCCCTGCGTCCAGCTCTGGAGCCCTCAGCACAAGAAGGACATGGAGCTGTTGGAGTGGGTCCAGAGGAGGCCACAAAAATGCTCCGAGGGCTGGAGCCCCTCTGCTCCGAGGCCAGGCTGAGAGAGTTGGGGCTGTTCAGCCTGGAGAAGAGAAGGCCCCGGGGAGACCTTAGTGCGGCCTTGCAGTGCTTCAAGGGGGCCTAGAGGAAAGATGGGGACAGGCTTTTTAGCAAGGCCTGTGGTGACAGGACAAGGGGTGATGGGTTTAAACTAAAGGAGGGCAGATTTAGGCTGGATAGAAGGAAGAAATGTTTTACCCTGAGGGTGGTGAAGCACTGGAAGGGGTTGCCCAGAGAGGTGGTGGAGGCCCCATCCCTGGAAACATTCCAGGTGAGGTTGGACGGGGCTCTGAGCAACCTGATCTGGTTAAAGATGTCCCTGCTCACTGCAGGGGGTTGGACTGGATGGCCTCTAAAGGTCCCTTCCCACCCAAAGCATTCTGTGATTCTGTGATTCTACCCTCATTCGAGGACGGTGGCTGTGCTCCTGTAGCGCAGGCTCTGCTGGCAGCCACTGCAGGCAAGCTCCTTGGCTCTTTCCTTGGAGACCTTGGAGAAAATTATGTGAGCCTGTCAATGTGGAAAGGTTCAGCATTGCCAAACGGGCTTCATAGCTTCCCGAGCCATGAGGTATCAGGATTCCCGCTCCGTTCCCTGCATCCAGCGGGATGGATGCACCTGCCCATGCTGAAAATACTCAACCCCTCAAATCACCGACTGCTGCCTGGTCGTGACTTAAAGGCAGGCATCTACTCAAAATCTAATCAGGCTCAAGAACCAGATTACAATAATTTCATACACTGAGGCCTGTCCCTCACCCTCTCATTAACCGGAACATTTCCAGTTACATTTTTCAGGCTGAAAGCTGTGTTTTTCTCTCTCCTGCTGATGTCCTCAATAAATATACAGGGACATTGACTGCATAGCTGGCCATCCTGGGTCAATTAACACAAGGGGCTGATAAAAATGAAATCTGGAAAAATATTTTTCATTTTTTCTGTTTCCATTCTACACTGTGAAGTGTTTCTATATTAGCAAAGTTAAAGCCCATTTGGTTGGGACAAAAATGTGTGCGGTTCAGTTGGTAGCGTCCCTTTAATTTTAAAAATGGGAGCAGGATGGTAAATGCCAGTCACAGGCGTGTTACTGGGGCAGGTTAGGGCCAGCTGTTGGTCTTTTAGGGAGCTTATATGGGAAAGGCAAGAGCTGTGCTGGAAATACAGACATTTTCTTTTCTTAGAATAAATCAAATATTCTCCTTGGTAGACACACTTCTGTTTCTTTTATAGACATTTCCCTCTGTGGGAATTAAGGAATTGTATTTGCTTTGTTCTTTTAAATATTTATCTTTTTCTTTTGATATGTGACATTTTCCCTCCAAACCGTTTACTGTCGATATTTTTGGCAGGGTAAAACCACGGTTTGACTGAAGTCTGAAGAAAACTGATCCACTTTGGTGAATTCCAAATTTGTCATGTAGAGTCAGCACCGGAGGGCTTGAGGGTTGGTGGTTTTTTTTTTTTTTAAAATCAAAATCTTCCCTGTTTATGCTATCTGCTTCTCTAATACCGTGATATCTCCCCAATGACTTCTTGCATCCGTCCTCTACGTCCTCTCTGTTCGAACAAGTCCCTGCACGGGTATGCGGCAGCCCTGCAGCAATGTGCTAGTGCCCGTTAGCTAAGTGCCATTAATTTTTAATCTAAAGATCCTCTCTTCAGTGCTATTATTCCTGTTTGTTTATTTCAGCTTGTTTCCCCTGCTCCCCCAAGTTTGTTTTTTGTCATTTTATCATCTTATTGCAGAGCAGGGCTTGTCTTTGCAGCGGGGTGCCCCAGGGGCCGCTGCCGGAGGGCAGCGCAGAGCGGGTCTTCGCCAGCTTTCTGCTGCGTTACAAGAAAATTCAATTTAGCCCTTTTCTCCCTTAGAGTATTTGTTAGGCACTTTATATCCTTTCCCTCCAGCTTAAGCCAAATTTAGTACTCGAACAATGGGAGACAGAAGGGTGAAGAGGGGAGGGGGGCTGCGGGAGGTCGTCCTCTTGTCTCCCCGCTCTCACCTGCCTCATCCTCTCCCTTCTCCGCTCTGTTCTCCCCAGAGGGCCCACGCTGGTTTCAGAGTATGGAAAAAAAAAATCATATGAGGTCAAAGAATGTCCACACAAATATGCCAACAACCAACAAAATCTCTTTTAAAATAGCTGACTTGCGCTGTCAGGTACTTGGACGCTCCTATCCTATGCAATTCTGTGCTCCATCTGCTCCCTGCCCCCAAATCCTCTATTTTACCTTCTCCGAGTGTTAGACAAATTATTTGGTTTTCTAGTTCATTATCCTGTCATAAAGATTACTTTAAATAAAACAGTTTTTCATCATTACTCTTTAACATCCAAATCGTCTCGGAGCATGTACGCATTGTCTGAGGACATTTCTGAAATCAAAGCGGTGCTTGGACTCTCTGCCTGAATTTGTGCGGGTCGTTTGTGACTGGCTGCTGGCTCTGGACCACGGAACACTAACCTACTTATTGCTTTTAGATACTTCATCTGCCTCGAGATTAGCCATGACATTTTCCTGAACCGCTGAGATACTTCTGGTAGTTTGGCCCTGGGTCGCGCGGCGATGCGTTCCTGTCTGTCAGCAGGCACTCAGATGCTTTGCTTTAATGGCCAATTTTCTGATGGTTATCCTTTCGAAATCTGCCGGAGTGCAAGGCTGAGACTGAGGTCCGATTCCCTTTGCTCTTTATCTTCTTCTCTTGGGTAGTGTTATTGAGAGCTTCGGATTGAATTTTCATCTCCTTACTGCTGATTTACAGCCTGAACAAAGATGCTATCGCAGAGATGTCTGTTTTGGAAAATTGCTTTAAAACCATGCAAAAGTGGAGAACAGCACTTTTTTTTTTTTTTTTTTTTTCTTTTTT
>VYZW01023665.1:18509-29992 GCA_013401315.1 Balaeniceps rex
CCGTTCTTGCTAGGGCTCATTGTTTCCTGAAGCAGCAATAGCAGCCTAAAATGATTACATTTTCATCCCTCTCACTGCATTATGGATTGGATTATGCAAAAGAAGCAATAAAACTGCTTTGAATTTTATTAATCTGAGTCCATTGCAGCTTAGAATAGCTTTGAATGGAGAGGAGCATCCTTCCTGCAGACTCAGTTTTGCATTGATTCATTCAGAAAGTTCTTGTAATTACTCTACAAACTAGGAATGCCATTATTTCACATGAAAAGCTGGGGTTTTGTTCATAAATTGCAGGTATAGAAAATACTAGACTTAAGAAAAACTAACTGTTCTGCCTAATACAAGAATGCTTTCTATACATTTAGAACAGAAATGTAGAAATATATGCTCTGGTTAACCAAATGTTACATTGTATGATTCTTTAACTTGGACCTTAAGAACCACCTAAAGGCAAAGAAGGTGATGACATATTGGTAAAGGAATAGGTGATTTGGGGGTACCCTCAGACTAGCTCAGATCCACCCAGAGAAATGGCAGCATCACCTTATTTCTCTGGCTGGATCTGGGCCAGTCAGATGCTGCCCTCAAATCTCCTATTCCTTTACCAATATGTCATCACCTTTACCTTTAGATGGGGAGCTCATTTCTTTGCTTCTTCATTGCTCTGCTTCTGTACTTCTCTTTGCATGAGGTTAGGGGCAAATATAGTTTAAAGGTACTGTACTGAGATTTCTTTGTCACTCTTGTAGAAGAAAGAGGAACTGCTAGAAATGCACAATTGAAAGTTGAAGGCAAGTGAACAGATTTTTTTTTTTCCCATTAGAGATCATTAGTGTCTTTTACAGTATTTGTCATGGCATTACCTGCCTTGAAAGGCAAACTGGAATTCCTTTTTCACACCATTTTGGAAAGTGTCCTTTGGGCCACCCCGATCCACCAGGAAGACTAGTGTGCAAATGGATCTGCTAATCGAACAGTAAAGAGCTGTACATCTTCTCTGTAGTTCAAAAGATTCTTCTCACCTTCCTTCACAATATTGGTTTTATGAGGAAATGCTCTGGGGCAGTGCTAGTGCCTCAAGCATGTCTTTTCATCTTGCTGGCCTTGTGCATCATGTTTCCCTTCTTGCACAGTTTATACCTGTTAAGAAAGCAGACTGAAATCAAATTACTGCTTTTCATAGCAAAATTTCTTTACAACTGTTCCTCGTTTGTGAGTTTGCCACAAGTCTTTTTTAGCTGCGGTGCCTCTTTTAGTAATTTTTGATTCTGCAGTTGCAATGAAGGACTTGAAGTGTTGTGATTGTAAGGGGGATGTCCATGCAGTAATTATGTTTTTAATCCTTTCCCCTTAACTTTTATTTTTAAGGGAATAACACCAAAAGTTCTCCACATGAACAACCATTACAGAGCTTGCACTTCAGTACAGAAGAAAGAATTATTTAAGTATTTATGGTAAGGATGCATACCTAGTTACAGTTTTATAACCTTTGACTGAGTCTATTTGAGTCTAGCTTTACTGTTGCCTTTGTGTCTAGATACCTTAGGCAGCAATGGTAGGTAAGATTTAAGGCCATGCTAGGGGTCCTAGATTTTGTTGTAACAACAGCAAATCTGACTGACTGAACCAAAGCCATCCATTTCTTAGTTTATCTGCTATCCCAGGTGCTCTCCCCTCCTAATTATTAAGCAATTCATTCCAGGGAAAGCCACAAAACCAAATAATCCTTGCATTGCTTTCTATTGAAGGTAAGATTTGAGCAGATAATGATCTCTTGATTTGATGGCATTTCACTGCCTCCTATCTTTTGCTGACAGTGGTTTATAGTTAGCTTTTACAAATGTTTCTCTTTGCTTGCTTTTGCTTAGTGAATTCGTGCTTCCCCTATTTATCATTGCATCCTCTGATCCAGACTGAATTGCAACCAGTTAGTCCTTCTCTGAGAAAGTGATACCAGTGCTTTCTGTGCTTCGATTAGTGGCTATATATCTAACAGGTTATCTATTAGATAATATCCTGTGGGGCCAAAATTCTGCTCTCCCTGCTGGAACGAAACACTCACAGGAGATAAAGTACTTTTGTTTGAGTAACAGCTGCTGAATTTGGCCCCCATAAATTGTCTCTTGACCTGAGATACTTACAAGGTTTACTTGAAAAGCTCCCCCAGAAGACAGGATTTCAATATTTTAACTAAAGTTCTGAATAGTCTAAGCTCACAAGTGCTTTTCTGAAGTACTTCATCCTTCTCTGAGCTCTGTGACAGCCAGAGAACAATCTTTCAGGATTGAGCCCTAGACGAGAGGTTATACAACTGAGATAATGTGGAAGGAGATAGGATATATGAGCCCATACTGACTTCTTTCTGTTTTTGACTTTGACACACTCCAACACAGAATCACAAGATTCTTACATTTTTTTACATACAAAGACGCAAATTCTACTATCATATGATCAATTCCTACTGGACTAATTTCTGCTTAGAGCTCAGTCTTCTTTGCAGGGAGTTGCAAATGGCTTGTACCTGTTTTTACTTTGGTACTTGTACAACAGTGAATTTCTCTGCCAGGGCCAAAACAGAGCAAGGAATCAAGGATCTGCATCTGCATCTGTATCACCAAAACGAAGGAACAAGCATTGTTGTTTAGCCTGTCTTGAACTACTAGATCAGCAGAAGACTGAAGAAGTTTAGCAACAAATTTGAAAATACAGACAGAAATGTTTTTTTGTTCAGTATGTAATTGGCCTGTGTGGTGGGTTGACCCTGGCTGGATGCCAGGTGCCCACCAACAAAGCCACTCTATTGCTCCCCTTCTCACCTGGGCAGGGGAGAGAAAATACAACAAAAAAGCTTGTGGGTCAAGATAAGGACAGGGAGATTACTCAGCAATTACTGTCATGGGCAAAACAGGCTCGACTTGGGGAAAATCTGTTTAATTTATTACCAATCAAAACTGAGTAGGGCAATGAAAAATAAACCCAAATCTTAAAACACCTTCCCCCCACCCCTCCCTTCTTCCCGGGCTCAACTTCACTCCCGACTTTCTCTCCCTCCCACAAGCGGTGCAGGGGGACAGGGAATGGGGGTTGTGGTCAGTTCATCACACGTTGTCTCTGCTGCTCCTTCCTCCTCAAGGGGAGGACTCCTCACACTCTTCCCCTGCTCCAGCGTGGAGTCCTTCCCGCAGGAGACAGTCCTCCACGAACCTCCAACATGAGTCCTTCCCACGGGCTGCAGTTCTTCACAAACTGCTCCAGCGTGGGTCCCTTCCATGGGGCGCAGTCCTTCAGGAGCAGACTGCTCCAGTGTGGGTCACCCACGGGGCCACAATTCCTGCCAGCAAACCTGCTCCAGCGGGGGCTCCTCTCTGTCCATGGGTCCACAGGCCTTGCCAGGAGCCTGCTCCAGTGTGGGCTTCCCATGGGGTTACAGCCTCCTTTGGCTCATCCACCTGCTCCGGCATGGGGGCCTCCATGGGCTGCAGGTGGATATCTGCTCCACCGTTAACCTCCGTGGTCTGTGGGGGGACAGCCTGCCTCACCATGGTCTTCACCATGGACTGCCGGGGAATCTCTGCTCTGGTGCCTGGAGCACCTCCTCTCCCTCCTTCACTGACCTTGGTGTCTGCATAGTTGTTCCTCTCACATATTCTCACTCCTCACTCCAGCTGCAGTTTATGTCCCGTTGTTTTTTTTTCCCCTGCTTCTTAAATATGTTATCACAGAAGCGCTACCACCATCACTGATGGGCTCGGCCTTGGCCAGCAGCGGGTCTGTCTTGGAGCCGGCTGGCATTGGCTCTATTGGACATAGGGGAAGCTTCTAGCAGCTTCTCACAGAAGCCACCCCTGTAGCCCTGCCTACTACCAAATCCTTGCAATGCAAACCCAATACAGCCTGTCAAACTCACTGACAGCTGGTGGAAATTGGGTCAGTTAACAACAATCAGGAAAGGAAGATACTACAAACAAAGAATTCAAAGACACATTTAGATACTATAAAAATATAATACATTTTAACGCTCCCCTTTTGGACATAAACCAATCTGTACCTTTCTGTACTTGGTAAGGAGTCCAGGGGCAGTTTATTCCATATTTTTGAGATAGTCCTTCTGCTTCCTTCTGAAATCTCTGGGACTGGTTATACTTACTGACAGGCCAGTAAACTGAGGTACCTGATGATATGGCAGATTGTCAGTCCCCATGGTTCTACTTAGATCCATCAAAGTCTTTTGTTAGTCACTGAAGTTAGTGGGAAGTGTTTCTGGGGTTTCATCAATAAACCTTTCTGTTTAGCCAGTAAGGTGTTCCATCTGAATGCTTCAAAGCACTAACAATTACTAGGACAGTATTATTCTGACTATTTGCCTGGTTTACAGAGAGCGAAACAGTGTTTCTCAGGTGATCAGTACTTCCAGGCTAAAGTGATAGCTATCTAGAGTAACTTAGGTTTGCCTAGGTCCTGGTCTTGTATTCCACAGTCCTATTCCAGTGTGCATATGTTTTACCAGCCCTATATATAAGTCGTGTATTTTAAGTGTTTCCACAAATATGTTAGTCTGTGACAGGTTACATTCTTTAAATCCAGCTTTGCATGAGAATCATGAAATCATTCAGCTTGTTATCCTTCCACTAGATATCTCTGAAAAGAGCCTGGCTCAGGCTTTTCTACATCCTTGCATAAGATAGTGATAGACAGCAATACAATCTCAGAATCACAGAATTGTTTTGGTTGGAAGAGACCTCATGAAACCATCTAATCCAATGCCCCTGCTCAAGCAGGGTCAGCTAGAACATGTTGCCCAGGACCATGTCCAGTTGGGTGTTGAACATCTCTGTGGATGGAGACTGCTCAACCTCCCTGGGCAATGTGTTTGACCAGTCTCACAGTACAGCCATGTTTTCTTGTGGTCAGATGCAATTTCATGTTTTTTAATTTGTGCCCATTGCCTCTTCTCTTGTCTCTGGCCACGACTGAGAAGAGTCTGGCTCTGTATTCTTCATTCCCACCCATCAGGTATTTATACACATGAATAAGATCCTCCCTGAGCCTTCTCTTTTCCAGGCTGAACAGTCCCAGCTCTTTCAGCCTTTCCTCATATGAAAGATGCTCCAGTCCCCTAATCATCTTTGCTGCCCTTCGCTGGACTTGGTGCAGTAAGTCCATCTCTTTCTTGTATGGGGGAACCCAGAACTGGACGCAGTACTCCAGCTGTGGCTTTACCAGTGCTGAGTAGAGAGGAAGGATCACCACCCTCCACATGCTTGCAATGCCCTTCCTAATGCAGCCCAGGAGGCTGTTGACTGCCTTTGCCATGGGGTTGCATTGCTAGCTTGTGGTCAGCCTGTTGTTCACCAGGACCCTAAGGTCCTTCTCTGCAGAGCTGATCTCCAGCCAGTCAGCACACAGCATGTACTGGTGCCTGGGGTTATTCCTCCCCGGATGCAGGACTTTGCATTCATCCTTGTTAACCTTCATGAGATTTCTCTTAGACATCCTTTTGTCTGAGTCCCTCTGAATGGCTGTACAACCATCTTATGGATCAGCTGCTCCTCCCAGTTTTGTACTGTCTGTGTACTCGCTGAGGGTACACTCTGAGTCACTGGTGAAGATGTTAAACAGTATTGGCCCCAGTATTGACACCTGGGATACACCACTAATGACTTGCGTCTAAGCCAGTGATCACAACCCTCTGGGCCTGGCTGTTGAGGCTATTTTAATCCACCTCACTGTGCGCTTATCTAACCTGTACTTCATCAGGTTTTCTGTGAGGATGTTATGGAAGACAGTGTCAAAAGCCTTACTAAAGTTGAGGTAAACAACATCCACTGCTCTCCCCTCATCCACCAAGTCATTCACCTCATTGTAAAAAGTTATCAGATTGGTTAAACATGGCTTCTTCTTCATAAATCCATTCTGACTATTCCTGACTACTGTCTTGTGCTTCACATGTTTGGAAAATGACTTCAAGGACTAGTTGCTCCATTATCTTCCCAGGGGTTGTGGTGAAGCTGGCCAACCTGTAGTTGCCTGGATCTTTCTTCTTGCCTTTCTTGAAGATAGGAATGTCATTTGCTTTCTTCCAGTCTTCAGGAATCTCTCCCAGTTGTCATGATCTTTCAAAGATAATCAAGAGTGAACTTGCAATGACATCATGCAGCTCCCTCAGCACTTGGGGGTACAACCTCTTATGCCCCATGAACTTATGTACGTCCAGTTTGTTTAAGTTCTGTTTAATCTGGTCTTCTTTTCATGGAGGGTAGGTCATGTTCCAGACTTTCCCTCTGGTTTCTGGGGCTTGGGATTCCTCAAGGACAGTTTTACTGGTAAAGACTGAGGCAAAGAAGGCATTGAGTACCTCAGACTTTTTCGTATGCTTCGTTGTAGGCACCCCTTCCCGATTCAGCAGGGGCCCATATTTTCGCTAGTTTTCCTTTTGCTGTTTGTGTACTTGTAGAATCCTTTCTTGTTCCCCTTCACATCCAGAAAAGTTGCCAGATTGAACTCCAGGTTGTCCTTGGCTTTCCTAGTGCTACCCCTGCAAGATCAGACAGCAACTCTATACTCTTTCTGGGTCACCTGTCCCGGCTTCCACTCCTTATACACTTCCTTTTTATGTCTGCGTTCAGTTAGGAGCTCCTTACTCCCTCATGCCAGTCTCCTGCTGCCTTTCTTTGATCTCCTACCTGCTGGGATGGAGCTTTCTTGATCTTGGAGGAGGTGATCCCTGAATATCAACCAGCTGTCGTGGAGCTCTCTTCTTTCCTGGACCATAGTCCATGGGATTTTTCCAAGCCGATTCCTGAAGAAGCCAGAGTCTGCTCTCCTGAAATCCAGGGTTGTGGTCCTGGTTTTTGCCTTGATATGGCCCCTCAGGGTCCTGAACTCCAGTGTCTCATGGTCACTGCAGCCAAGGCTGCCCCCAACCTTCACATCTACAACCGGTTCTTCCCAGTTTGTAAGTATGAGGTCTAGGAGAGCACCTTTACTTGTTGGCTCCTTGATCATCTGTGCCAGGAAGTTGTGATCAGTGCAGTTGAGAGATCTCCTAGGTTGCTTGAGCCCTGCCCTATTTTCCTTACAGCAGATATCAGGGTGGTTCAAGTCCCCAGGGCGGACCAGGGCCTGTGAATGTCTGGCTTCTTCCTGTTGATTGAAGAAGTCCTCATCTACTTTTCTCAGCCTCTCCAGTTCTCTTAGCCTTTCTTTGCATGTCCCATGGTTCAGCCCTCTGACCCATGCTGGTGCGCCTCTGCTGGCCTATCACATATGCCAGTATTTGCCTTACACTGGGGAGCCTAAAATTGGACCAAACCCTCCGGATGTGGTCTCACAAGTGCTGAATAGAGTTAAAGAACTATTTTCTTCAAGCTGCTGGCTGCACTTTATCAGCCCAGGATGTGGCTGGGCTTCTTTGCTGGAAGGTCATACTGGTGGCTCAGGTTCAACCTGTTCACCAGACCTCCCAGGTCTATACAAAGCTGATTTCTAGCCAGTTAATGCTCAGCTTCTATATGGGTTTCTTCCATCCCAGACACATGACTTTCTGATTACCTTTCTTGAACCCCTTAAGATTCCTGACAGCCCTTTTGTGCAGCCTTTTGATGTCTCTTCGAATAGAAGCCCTGCCCTCTGGCATATCAAATGCTCCTCCCAGCTTGGTACTGTCTGTCAACTTGCTGGGGGTGCCCTTTGCCCTACTGTCTAGGTCTTCTACAAAGACAGTGAGTGTTATTTGCTTTATATTGATCCCTGAGATATGCCTCTAGGTAACTGGCCGATAGTCAGACTTCAAACTGTGGATAACGACTCTTTGATCCTGGTGATCTAACCAACTTCCCACACACCTTACAGTCCACTTACGCTACCCGTATCTCACTGGTTTGGCCATAAGGGTATTATATACTGTGTCAAAGGCTTGCTAAATGATGTCCACTGGCAGCTTTCCCATCATCCATTGACAAATACCATCACAGAAAGTTACTGGGTTAATCGAGCACAATTTTGTTCTTGGTAGATCCATGTCTACTGTTCCTAAATGTCTTCTAGTTCTTTGTATGTCTGGACGAGTTTTCCAGAGGGATTTGGTCCATAAACTTGCCAGGGACTGAAGCCAGGTGACTGCTCTGTAATTCTCTGTGTCCTCCTTCTTGCCTTTCTTGAAGACAGGTGTGACATCTGCTTTCTTCTGTCAGGGCTCTCCACCAAGTTGCCATGACCTTTCAAAGAAAACGGGAACTACCATGCAAATGGTATCAGCCAGCTCCCTGAGTATCCTCAGATGCATTTCACCCAGAGCCACTGTACTTGTTGATATCAAGCGTCCCTAAGTGATGCCTAAGTGTGTCTTCCTCTACTGTGGGTACTGCTTCACTCCCCTGGACCCTGCTAAAAGGGTCAGGGGCCTGAGAGGGGACTTGCCAGTGAAAACCGAGACACAGATTTCAGTAAGTTCCTTAGTCTTTTCTGTGTTCTTTGTCACGGTTCTGTGCCCATGAAGCTGCAGGGTCATATTTACCTTAGCCTTAATTTTCCTACTAATGTACTTACAGAATCCCTTCAAGTTGCCCTTCTCTTCTCTCGGAAGTTTTAACTTCAGCTGAGCTTTGGGTTGTCTGATGTCATTCTTGCAGCCCGTATCTGGCATTGGGGAACACTACCAGTCCTTCGAGGGGATTTATGTTTTAGCATGGAAAGCAGAGAAAGTGTAGGGACTGGCTATTGGACTATTGGCCTAGCACTAAGGGTCTGTCTATTGATGTGCTTGGAAGTGGGGAAAAGGAGTCTTTTTCCTACTTGGGAGCAGGGATCAAGTCAACAGGAACTGGGAGCCAAGGACGTGTTTCTCTGAGGAAGAAATAACCTGCCTGTCACAGTAGCAACTCTGATTGCTTCTTTCATGGCACCATTTCTTAACTTTTAAAAGAGGACATCTTGCTTTACAGTGATTTTCACTGCAGAGAGTTGAGGGCCAGTGCAGGAAACGGGGAGTAGAAAAGTTGTTCTCGCTTCCAGAAATAATATGTCACTTTATATTCCTAAAACTTGTGTATGTTTCTTCCTGTACATTTTGTCCTGAAACTTTATGTTGTGTGGGAATTCTCTAGTTACGAAATTAAATCCAAAAAGCAGAGCAAACTGTGTTTTTAGAGGAGGTGATTTTACAAAAAATGTTTGTACTATGCCATGTACGTACTTTGGCACTTTTGAGGAGGCAAAAAAAAGACTAAGAAAGGGAGGACAAACGAGTTTATTATTGTCTGCAAAGGCAATTTACATTGGACCAAGTTTTTGTACGTTAAGAAGTGCATCTTCCCACTGTTTCTTCATTTTTAGGTGGACAGTTGTAAATTGTTCAGTAATGTAACCTTGCCGTTACCTTGCCGTTACCTTACCGTAAGGTGAAGCAAAGTGTGAGATCAGCGCGAGATTCTCTTAAATTCCATGCGAAACAAGGTACTTATAATTTGCTGCTAGTAATAATAGAACAGGGCTAATACCGCTGTTGATATTACCGCTTCTCTCAAACAAATCTTTTTAAAACTATATGCAGGCTTGTGCTGTTCTTCAGTTCAGATGAACTGTTCACAAAAGAAAACACTGTTTGGGATGGACAGGTAGCAATACCTGCCTAGAAGGGGAAGAAGGAGAACACGTAGGTGTGAGTTCCAGGAAGTGATTTCCCCCTCTGAAGAAAACCGATCTTGAAGTCATTTCAGGAAAAGGGGATCCCGATGTCTTTCTTCTTTGCTGACTGAGGTTGTATGTCTTACCCCAGCTGTTTGTTGTTTCAGTGAGGACCTCTAAAGGTCCTCATCCGAAGTCCATTCACGTGAACAGAAATACTTACGGGGGGGTAGCCGAATCTCTGCGTCAGTATGATGATGTACCAATTTTCATGTGTCATCTGTTCTGCCCCTTGCCCTATGCAAACTATTCATAATCCAGTCAGCATACTGGGAAATGACAAAGTCATCGTACAGTCCAGGAAGATCCGTGCACTTCTGTTCTGAGAAGTAGCTTGGTACAAATCAGTCCTTCTTATTCATGCATATTTCACTAGAGTACCCGGAAAATTAAGAGGCAGTATCTAACGGAGGCAATTTCACAGTAGTAGTTTCTCCAGATGGAAAGACTGTAACACAAGTACACAATGTAATTGAGATTACAAAGAGCGTTTCCTGTGAGAAACATTTTGTGTGGTATCTTTTTTACTTTAAGGCTAATGTATTGAAAGTACCAGTGTAAGATTAATTGCCAATAACAGTCGCTGAAATACTTCGAAATACTTCTTTTTCCTTTTAGCTTCCTCTTTTGATGACTGTGAAGTGTCAAATACCTCAGTTAAGGTAACTAAAAACAACAAGTGGAAAATTGTGTCTCTTCTGTTACTGTTCCGTGGGGAGGCTTGATGGTTCAGAAGACAATAATGGGTAATTCTAGTTATGTGTCATGGAGAAAATGTGAGGGACATGATACTGTGGCCTAGGGAAGACAAAAGCCCCATAGAGGTAAGCAAAGGTATTTAAAAAAAAAAATCACCCCAAATCCTTACTGTTGCAAAAAAAATAATGATAGACTGCGCTGAAGTTTCCCTGCCCAACTTTACTATTTGCAACTGTTTACAACTTTACAGACCACGTTTTAATAAAAGCCATAGAGAAGTCTGGCTTCTAAGTGGCCTACAACTAGGCCAAAATGGAGAAGAGCAAAAGGCTCTTTGCCAATGCCTGCATTTCATTTGGTGGTGTAGAAAGTAAAAACATGTTCGTGTCAGCACTAGTCTAACTTGCCTGACTATTAGAGGCAGCAAAACGAATGTAATGTGATCCTGAATGGGAGTTTCTTGTGCAAATACAACCTTTGGTCTAGGATTCCTTGTACAGTTGCTAAAGAAAGTCACTGCTAGCACACTAAAAGACCTGAACTGACTTGAGACCGGGTCACCATTTTCTCACATGCTGCATTGCTACATCGGACTACACAGCAGTTGCACCCAAGAAGTTGTAGCTGTGTCAAATGTGCAAAAGTCTTTCACACAAAAAAAGCTGTAGCTGGGACACATCGTTACAGCGATATGAGAGAGGGTTGCTTTGCTCTCAGTCATGAATTCAAACCTACCTTAGATTAGCAGTAGCAGAAAGGAATGAGTATTGATAAGAAAAGGCTCTAGAGCCATTGCTCTGCATCTGCAGCTACAGCCATGTGCTGAAAGGGTTCATGTCCTGACCATCTCTGTCGAGTACTGCTCAACCAAAATACCAATCTTGTAGCGGAAAAGAATGCTTGCTCTTCATGTGTGTTAGTCTTGGTCATTCTCTGCCTGTCCTTCATTGACTGTCCACTAGGTTCAGTCAGACTCCAGCCTTTGTAGCAAGGGACTGGTAGAGCCAAATATAATAGTGTTTCATCTGTTTTTAATGCCTGTTCATTAATAATTGAACTGGCATCTGCAGTAACATCAGAAAGAACATTGAAGGGACAAC
>VYZW01023668.1:9385-29798 GCA_013401315.1 Balaeniceps rex
AGGTTTGTCTGAAAGAAGTCAACATAATGATGAAATAGAATACAGATTTTTGAGCTGTCCAAAATCTCATGTAAATTTTTTTTTAAATTTCACCATTTGTGGATTTTCATTTTGAAACCATTATTTTTTTATTAGAAGTTGAACAAAACACGAGGGGAATAAAAGGTTACATAGCCCAAAAAGAAAACAACACAGCTTTTCTATTGAACAAAATATTTCAGGCTGACTTAACTTTTAGTTTTGTGTTACCTAGTTCACCAAAAAGCTGAAAAAAAGCCTGTTTTATTTTGCCAATATGAAAGTTTTCTCAAGGTTTTAATCCATTCGCAAAATGTGAAAAACTTATTATTTGCTTTTTAAGTTTTTCTCAAAAAATTTGTGTTATATTCTCTGTTTTCCTTTGTTCCCCAGTGTTTCACCCATATTTGTGTTATCCCTGAAGTGTTTTGATTATAAATAATCCTGATGTGCTAGCAAAGTCAGTTACTTAAAGTCTTACAAGCTCAGATGATTCAGTGTATATTCATCAACCTGTGTATTAAGAGGAGCACCATTTACATGGTATTAATGCATCATCTGCTGATGAAGAGAGTGATAACACTATCTGGGCAACCCAGTATGAAGTAGTATTTCAAAAACTTGTCTGTGTATCAGCAGCTAATATTACATGAGACAGATTTACATTAGCAGAAGGCTCATAAATTTGAACAGTAATCAAATTAACTATCAAGACTGTGGGTTATTGGCAATCCCCTTGGGGTATGTTTACACTCTGTAGAAGCCTTGGTGAGTAAAGCAGTTCATTAAAGACAGACTCCATCCTAAGTCAGAGGCTCCAACTCGGGAGAGATGATGCCAGATGGATGTGGCTCGTTAGAGGAACTAGGTCCCAGCTCTAACGAGCTACGAATCCATCCTGTCAGCTCTTGGGCAAACAAGCAGAGTGGAGGCAGGAAACCAAGCCAAGTACAGCTGGCTAATAAGGTATGTAATTGCCTTGTTTCTTTGTATTCGCTTTCCAAATCTAGCAACTACGTTGTTGACTTTGCCCTTTAGTAGTTTAAAATTCATTTTGTTTTCCATCAAAATCTTGTGTTATGTTCACAGTGACTTAATTGAAGGCAAAACACAGACCTGTGGACAGCATGCCTCTCGCAGGTTCTCGTAGCCAGTGTCAAGAAGTCTCATTCTACCAAGCTGCAAGGGCTTGATATGACCATGAGTCTTAAATGGTAGAGAGGAAATTCCCTTTATTAAATGTTGGAGACTTTGTGGCCTGCAGCACTGTAGCAGCAAAGGAAGCTAAGTTTTCACGTTCAAATATCAGCTTATGGCATTCACCCAGTCCTACTCCTCATCAATGTTCAGAGAGCCACCAGTTTCTTCTAAAGCACCTCTGGGTAAGGCGGTGATACCACCCCTCTACTCAGTACTGAAGGAGAGGACTAATCTCCCAGCCCAAATGAAGATGAGCTGTGCCAAGCACGACCTGATGGTCCTGCTGTGAGTAGCACCTACATCTGAGGAATGGTCAGGTTTCAGACTCAACCTGACCCCACGTACCGTTGGTTAGCTCCATTCAGTTTCCCTGCTCAGTAGTCTGTCTGGTTCACATTCTTGCCTGACATCTCCCCATGAACTGCTTTGGGAACTCAGTCACCTGGGATTTCACCCTAGGCAGAAGCCACCCAAAAATTACACATGGCAACACTCAGCACCACAGTACCTGAATCCTTTTTTGGAACTTTTTTTTTTTTTTTTTTTAATTTAATGTG
This sequence comes from Balaeniceps rex, assembly GCA_013401315.1. Lineage (NCBI taxonomy): Eukaryota > Metazoa > Chordata > Aves > Pelecaniformes > Balaenicipitidae > Balaeniceps > Balaeniceps rex. The sequence goes on from VYZW01023668.1 coordinate 11,161, forward strand.
CAATATCTACCCTTCTCAGAAAAGAGGGTAAAAGGGTTGTTGCTGCTAGGAATTAAATTTTCATTGTGATCTTTGGGAAGCAAAAGGATACCAAACGTTATTGCCTTGCTAGCTGCTGGAAGGGTAGAAGAACATGCATGCACATCCAGCCTGGTTCAATCTTTTTCTCAACTAACAACGAAATTTTTTAGTTCCAGTTACATATGAAAATACATAGCTGCAAGGAAAAACTAAGATAAGTCCTTCCCTCTTTAAGCTTTACTCTGAACCTACAGCAATTGGGTTTGTTCTTTGTGCTTCTTCACTGTATCAGGCAGCATTTGCTAAACACACTGAAGTAAAAGCTTTCCTTCACTCTTCAGCCAGTAACTCCACTAAAATCAAGACCTTGTTAACCGATGACAGCAGATTCACACTGCTGTTGAAATGGTTAATATGACAAGAGAATGCACACTTTATGCAAAAAAATCTGATTTGGCTGACAACTGTGGAGTAAAGCAAGTAGAATTATTGCCATTTAAATTTTATATCCCACTGGAACAACTGTTCAGTGCAGAAGCTGCTTCAGACATAGGGATTATTGTTTAGTTAAAAATAATTATGGGAAGAGCTGAGAGCAAAACTAATTCCTAGGGATAGAGTGTATATTATTGTAGCCACTGCACTGATAAATATGACTCTGATAATCTTATGATTAAAATGTGCTCAAGCAGACCCTGGCAAAATAAACTGCAATAGATTTAAAGAAAAAGTAGATGTAGAAAAATGTAAAAGTAAAAAAGACTTTCCACAAATAAGTGCCCCATTAGAACACAGAATGAATATATTGGCACCAGGAGCTTACATGAAATCACATGGCAGCTCTGTCCTGATTTATGTAAGTGCTATGATTCTCCATATTTTTTTCCTACTTTCTTTATACCTTTTTTTTCCCCTGAAAGGAAAAAGAGAAACTCTCACCCAACTTCAACTAAGCTATTTCAGAGTAACATTGCAGCTTTGACTTAGGCTGACAAATGACCTCCCCGTAGGGATCTCTTTCTCTGCATGAAACTGGCCATTGAAAAATATTGTAATCAGACATGGTGGTGATTTTATTGGAATAAGCTTATTCATTCCTGTTGGCTGTCAAGCAAGTTTCTGCATGAACCATTTATCAAAAAATCAATGGGAGGCTTTTGAATATCATTTTTCTTGAAAACGTATAGAAATACCTAAGCTTCATAAATGTATTGATGTGTGTCCCTGTGTGTGTGGGTGAGTGAAATGAAACTGTGTCTGGACAATGAAAAACGATAAGGAGCTCTGAAGTTCTCTCAGATGAGGTCCCAGTGTGGCAAGGAAACCCCCAAAAAACTTTCCATCAAGTAGGGACATTCTCTGGAGATTTTCGAAAGCAATTGAACAAATAAATGAGCAACATGACTTCCAGAAATGTGAAATGTAAGATAAATGTGGGGATAAAAAATGAATAATACTCCAACAGAGATTCTAAAAAGAAAAAAGAGGCATCCTCATCATGTCCTGTTCTTGCTGGATTCTCTGACTTGAGCAGCTGCTACAGACTACTGTCAAGAAATGGCATATGGCATAGAGAGACAGATAGACAGTTCTTATGTATTACACTTATTCATATGTTTCGTATATAAAACAGTAAAGAAGAATTTAGATACTTTAAATATACGTTAACAAACTCCAATCACGCAGACAGAAATAAGCAAAAAAAAAAAGTTAGCATTCCTAGTACATAGATGTAGATAAATTTGCTCCATAAGATTCTCAGATATTTGAAGAGGCACATCAAACCAAAAGTTTCCGGTATTTTCTTTAAGCCACCATTACTCTTCAGCAGCACAGAGCTGTCATTTCAAAAATCATGGGAATCTGTGTTGATTCCTATAGCTTGGTCCTGCAACCATGAGCACAACCGGTTTTGTCTGCTGAACAATGACTCAGTGATTAACCCCAGCCCGCTGAAGGACTTCAGCCACTGGACCATTTTGGCTATACTTACTGTTAATTATCCACATCTTGATCAGAAGTTCCACCACAAAGAAAAGTACAGGAGATCTGGAGTATCATAGAATCATAGAATCATAGAATGCTTTGGGTTGGAAGGGACCTTTAGAGGTCATCCAGTCCATCCCCCTGCAGTGAGCAGGGACATCATCAATTAGATCAGGTTGCTCAGAGCCCCGTCCAACCTGACCTTGAATGTTTCCAGGGATGGGGCCTCCACTACCTCTCTGGGCAACCCCTTCCAGTGCTTCACCACCGTCATTGTAAAAAATTTCTTCCTTAGATCCAGCCTAAATCTCCCCTCTTTAGTTTAAAACCATTAGTCCTTGTCCTGTCACCACAGGCCTTGCTAAAAAGCCTGTCCCCATCTTTCCTTTAGGCCCCCTTTAAGTACTGAAAGGCCGCACTAAGGTCTCCCCGCAGCCTTCTCTTCTCCAGGCTGAACAGCCCCAACCCTCTCAGCCTGTCCTCGTAGCAGAGGTGCTCCAGCCCTCGGATCATTCTCGTGGCCCTCTTCTGGACCCGCTCCAACAGGTCCATGTCCTTCTTGTGCTGAGGGCTCCAGAGCTGGACGCAGTACTCCAGGTGGGGTCTCACCAGAGCAGAGCAGAGGGGCAGAATCACCTCCCTCGACCTGCTGGCCATGCTTCTTTTGATGCAGCCCAGGATAGGGTTGGCCTTCTGGGCTGCAAGCGCACACTGCTGGCTCATGTCCAGCTTTTTATCCACCAGTACCCCCAAGTCCTTCTCCGCAGGGCTGCTCTCAATCCCCTCATCCCCCAGCCTGTATTGATATCGGGGGTTGCCCCGACCCAGGTGCAGCACTTGGCCTTGTTGAGCCTCATGAGGTTCGCACAGGCCCACCTCTCCAGCCTGTCCAGGTGAATGGACAGGGTATGATGAGTATGATGACCTCAGGATCAAAACCACAAATAAATGCTAGGTCTGCTTGGACCTTCTCCATTATCCACTAAAAAGTGGATAAAGTATTCAGGTTTTCCTCTAGTGCATGTATGAAGACACATCAAAGTTCAAACACAGCCCAGTAACATTTTGTTCAGGCTCACCAAAAAATTGCTTTGGTAAAAATATATGGAAGGGCACATTGTGTGTAAACAGGATAAATATACTTACACGGGCAGTGGTACCACATTTGTAATGTGCATAAAACAGGAAGGTGATTTTACACAAACGTGCATGGAAAATTAGATGTGCAGAGAAAGAAAGGAGCTATCATGACATTCCATTCTAATGATACGAGGTGTGTGGAGAAAGACTGCCTCATTTCTATGCATCTCACAGTGTGTGCAGCCCATGGGACAAAGCTTCACAGGAGACCTCACCTTAGGCAGTGTGCATTTTACCTCAATTTGAGGTTTCTGTTAACGTTTCAAAGAGAGCAGCGGAGAGCCATGTATCCCAGTATTCTCACCTTGCATACTGAATTCTTTTCCATCCGTGGATGATAAATGATCACAGAAATTTCATTTGGTTTGCCAACTGAGAACTGTGAAATGTGGTGTGTCAATAAGAGAGAGAACATTTCTGAAATTAAATAGATTTAGATCTACTTAAAACACTAGAGAACTTAAAAAGTACTCTGATGTCAGTAACATTTTTTTTTTAAGTTCTGGCTATAATATGTGAATGTGGATGAGATGGACAGATGGATGGAGAAAAAGACTACTGTGATCCCTAACTAAAATTGTAAGAGATAAAGATAGGTTAAAATAGCATAAAGTAATATTGTTTGGAAGTAAAGGTGGCAAAACCAAAAAGGATTAATGTGATGTAACTGTAATAGAGAACGTCAGAATAAAGCCATTTGTTTCAGTGCGACACTAGCAAAAAGACAAGGAAACACACAGGAAAATTAAAAAGAAAAGAAAGTTAATGAGGGCTTCAGGAAGCATTTTTCATGCAAGGAATCTTAATACTCCAGCCTGCATTCAAGAGCAAATTGTAAGACAAAAGCTGTGTTATAATTCAAGAAAGAGATATGTAAAATGTCATGCTGTTATGCTGATTACTGGCTAAATTTATGATATAAACTTCACAAATTACAGTATATAGAGTGGAGAGGCGGAATAAATATTCTTTCTAAAACTTAATCACTTTCTAACATGAAAAGGTGATTCTTCAGAGACCAAAAAAGTAACCTGCAAAAGCATTATTTTTTTTTTTTGTGGAAGCTTAAGCTTAATAGAGGAAATTGGAGTATTCAAATCCATCTGAGACCACAAAAATATAGTATTAGCAAAGTAAATTACTCTCATGTTCAAGCTGCCAAAAGCAATTTAGTCTGTGTATATAGAAACAAAATCACAAGATTAAATCAATACGTTTTCCTCATGTTTGTGGAGAAAAGATAATTGATTAGAATAGCAGGTCACTTCTATACTAATGTACCATTCAGTAGCTGACATCATCTCTCTATCTTTGGAATGAACACCAGCTATAATACTCACTTACATACCTTTTAATTACTTTGCCTTGTAGCCAGAAAATGGAAGGCTAACTCATTAACCTTCTTTGTCTTTCAAGAAGGTGTTTTTTCCTTAATGTTTATGCCTGTTTGGACCTGCAGTTATTCCCATAGACTGCAGAGGTATCTATTAGCAAACCTGGTCAGCTGCAAGTTCTCTTTCATTGCTTAACATATTCAGCAATCTGTTGCTCATGATTCAAACCTATATTCTAGCCGTATCAGTAAATAGAAATTTCATAGATTATTCTTCCTATTTCTAGGAGTGAAGCAGCTTTTGCAAATGCTAAAACTATTCTGTAGATTGTTTTGTTGGTGGCAGACAATTAAGAAAGCATGTTATAAACAATGATATAAAACACTGATTTAAAACTAAGACATTCTACCTGTAACAAGCATTTCCCTTACTTATGAGTAATGACTTCTATTTAATGCATTGTTAATGCCTTCCTAAAGCAGAAGCATCAATGTGCCAGGAAGAAAAGAGAAGTAGATTTCCTGAAGCATTGTGGAATTTTTCAAAGTCAGAACTACAGCATTGGATAAAGACAAAGAAACCCAAATTGGAGCAGAATCATCAGAAAGCAATAGTTCTGTTGCCATTAGGGTGTTTTGTTTATTTTCCTATAAGAAGACCCAGAAAAAGAAGAGAGCCCTGTAGTACAAATTTCTCCAGAAAATTAAGACACCTTTGCACCTTTGTGCAGGTTGAAGATGCATTAAAGTTGCATCATGGGTGTGAAAGAAATGCAGAGAATTAGAATTTGTTTCATCCTCCCCCACCCCCAAAAAGGCACAGTCATTTAAAGGGGACCATAGAGGAGTGTGACTGCTCCCAATTTTGGTAACAAGCTGTGATAAGCACAAGGGAACAATTCTGCACTTCAAAGGAAGCTTTAAGTGATGACAGGTTAAAACCGTCTTTGTCTAATCAGTTATTTAAATACTACTGATCATCCGGGCTTTGTGCCCAGCTCAACACCTATACTTTGAGGGTCCTAAATCTTATAAAGTACAAAGGGTCACCTCATACTCAGATCAGTGATTTTTATGTGCTTGCAAGTTATACAAAGGGACTCCAAGAAAAGTTCACAAGTTTACCCCTTCTACACCTTACAAAGGGGCTACACACTGAATGTGTAAATTACCTTTTATAAAATTAATACTATAATATAATACTACCATCTTTTAAGGATGCTACAAGCAGGGGAAACAGCCTGAAGCCAGGAATGCAGCAATTAAGGTATGTAGTAGAAATGTTAATTGAAAGTTCTGATGCAGGAGGGCAGAAGGAAATGACCTAATTCAGCCAACATAAGGCCATGGCAGTAATTCTGCATTACTGTCTCCACCTGCCTCTTTGACACCCATCTGCACCTTTTGTGTTGTCCCCTCTGCACATCTGCTTGTACATCTGAGCTAGTCTGGAATACAGGAATTTCCTGATCTGAAAAATAACCCTTTTTTCTTACTTATCCTAAAATATATTTTGCTGACTAGTCAATTCTCTGGCCTAGCTCACCACACGACTGTACAATAGTTGGACAGAAGCAGAAACTAAAGACCTGGAGCAAAGAAGAAATTGTTTATGTTGATTCAAATATTACTGCTGCATACCAGAGCCCAATAAATAAGGAAGCTGAACTCTTATTAGGAGAGAATAACCTTTCTCATTTCATTCCGGTGTAGAGAAACTGGAGACTGAGTGCACCAGAGCCGGTAACCACCTTTAATAAAAGCAGCAGAAAGATTTGGGTTGGGAACCGAGAGTATACGATAGCCCTGGGGCAGTTTGCAGGAACTCATCAGCCACCTTCACAAGATAGGCGAGCTTGTGGAGCCAGTGAGACAGAAGGGTAAGCCTAATAATGGTCTCTGTTGTTTTGTTATCTGTAAAATTCTTCTATTTTTGTCAAACCCTTTTTGCAGAAAATACCAAAAGGCAAAGACTGGCATTTCCTACAACTAAGCCTTCTGTGGAAGCTACAAGAGTTTCAGGGGTAATCCATCAGTGATGACAAAGAACTAAGAGGTAACAAAAGCTGCCAGGACAAGATTCAAAGAGAAATTCCTAAACATCTGGAGATCTTATTGCTCCCTTAGTGATTGTGTTATCATTACACAGACTTATGGTGGTGTAACCCCAGATGCTGTTGGCAGGATGCAGGGATGAATCAACCTCAAAGCCCAAGCTCCTCAAAAGGATGTGCCTAATACCCTGCAGTTTAGGCTCAGTATTTTATTGTTGCTGAAGCCACTATGATGAAGTTTGCCATTTTCCATCATCACAGCACCATATGCAATCAAATATTAATTATTAAAACACATTGCTATTTCCAGCAGGACAGAACTTGTGGCAATACCTACCACAGTGCTAGCCCACTCCCAAAACTGGGATGCTAGGAATTATCATCATGCAAGAATCAGTAATAAGAAGGTCAATAGGATGTTGGGTTGCATCAACAAGGGCATCACCAGCAGAGAGAAAGAAGTCATTATCCCACTCTGCTCGGCTCTTGTCAGTCCACACCTGGAATACTGTGTTCAGTTCTGGTCCCCGCTATACAGAAAAGATGTGGCCAGGCTGGAGGGGGTCCAGAGAAGGGCCACAAAGATGATCAAAGGACAGGGAAGCCTGAAATATGAGGATAGGCTGAGAGAACTGGGCTTGTTCAGCCTTGAGAAAAGGAGGCTTATTGGTGATCTCGTCACCACGTACCAGTACTTAAAGGGTAATTACAAAGAAGACTGAGACTCCCTCTTTACAAGGACTCACATGGAGAGGACAAGGGGCAATGGACACAAGTTACTCTTGGGGAGATTCCGATTGGACATGAGAGGAAAATTCTTCACAATGAGAACAGTCAACCTTCGGAATAATCTCCCCAGGGAAGTGGTTGACTCCACCACACTGGACACTTTGAAGACTCAGCTGGACAGGGTGCTGGGCCATCTTGTCTAGACTGTGCTCTTGCCTAGAAAGCTTGGACCAGATGATCCTTGAGGTCCCTTCCAACCTGGTATTCTATGATTCTATGATAAAAATGACAATATATTCTATATCCTCGTTCAAAGCACATCAAATGCACAGCAAACTGCTGCACGTGCTTTCTGCTCCCCTGTCTTAGCTATTTCCTTCTACTGGCTTCTCACAGGAAGACTGGAATATTGTTCCCAAGGTGTTCAACAGTCACCCCTTTAATAGCAGCCTGATGCTTTTAGTGAATGAATACTGTATGAGATTGGACCACGAAGTCGTGCTGACAGCACGCATAGACTGGGTAACAGCTTTCTTGTGATGGCAACAATGGTGAACTTACATGAAATGCCAGCAGTAGTAAAAATGAATCATGATATAAGAAAAACTAAATGTCTTATAATCTTCTGAGGGCAAAAATAAGGTTCAGATCATATAAGACAGCAGAAACTCCAGGAAAATCCAATGGGGTGTTATGCAGCAAGAGATAGCTCATTTGAGAGCAGACAAACATGCAACTCATTAACATGCTGTGCTTTGAGAAGCAGGAAAGAAATTATATTCCACAACCAGCTCAGAAACCAAAACTAATGCCCAAATTAACACTAAGGTGAATGGAGACCAAAACCGACCAGAAGGATAGTGCAGGGACATATTCCAGGAGGGAATGTTAGAAACAGCAGCAGGGCCCAATCCAAACCAGTTTTGTCATTGCAATGGTAGCTGAATTTTAAGACTCTTACTGTCAACGTTTGGCTTAACTGTAGCTATGCAGCATGTGAAGACTGGAGAGCCTGATGATGTAACTTGTTTCATTTCTTTGACTGATGAACTTTGATTTAATTAATCATTTGTGAATTATACTAAAAGACCTTTCTGCAGTAGCCTGGAGTGGGCTTCCACTCACTGCAATAACTGATGTAACTTCTTCCCTAGTCACAAAATAAATTCACATTCTGTAATGCCTCTTTGAAGCAAATAGTTAAAAGTTTTGTCTCCTACAGGGAGGGATAAAAAGATGGAACTGAGTAATGATATTCCACTAGCATTTATTTATAAAGGATGTATAAAGTATAATTTCTTTGATTATCTCTAGAACCAAAGGCTTTGCCCAAAACCCTTGACAAGGGGGTTGTTTTTCTTGGGGATACCACAATGGCTTCTCTACTTCTGTTTTAGCATCTTTTTCTGCTTTCCTATATCCTCCTGGGAATCTTATCGCTCCTCTCATAGGTGCACATGCACATGCCCCGCCTGTGTTCTGGCTCTGCTTTCACTTTATGATTCACCAAGGAACAATCCAGTTGTCTAGTCGACCTTCTGCTCAAAACTTCTCTCCTGAGCAGGGACGTGGATGTGATTTCTTCACCAGTCTGATTATGGTGGGGCATTTTTCCCTCTCTTTTTTTTTTTTTTTTTTTAAAGCTATTTCAAAAGCTATTGTGTTACAGTTATAGTCATATATAACTTGACTGGAGAAAGGAGTTTTAGCAGTTTTAGCAGCTTGAACATTCATCTTCCTCTCCCACTAAACTGAATAACGTTCTCTCAGTGACTAAGCAGTAGTCAAACATTTTTGTACTTTTGCATAGAAATTCAACAGTGATGATGGCTTTGACATTAAATTATGACTGTGTTGAAAATACTTTAGAAGACAGAATCAGAATTCAAAATTATATCAACAAAGAAATTTTCCAAAATCCAGGAAGGAATTCAGCAAGAAGTTCAGCCTGTTTAGCAGAGGGCACTGAATTCACAAATATCACATGGGGGTTAAGTAACTACCATAAGTCAAGTGGCAGAAAATGTCCCAGGGGTTATAGGCAGACCACAAATTTTAAATTCTGTTTTATATTAATACTGCACTGTTTTACAAAAGATACAAAAAGCAATTACTCTGCTCTACAATGATTAGTAAACTCTCAGCTGGGATGCTGTCTTTTTTATTGTGCATTAAAGGAGAGATACACACATCTCAGAGAGGGACCCACTACACTGTGACAGGCAAATACCTGTTTTGGAAGGCTTAAATAAGTTTATCCAATCTCAGTGAGTGGGAATAGACTGTATGTCTTCTTGAACTCCTTTTCAGCCCTTTTTAGACTTGAAATTACACACTGTAAATTTAGAGAAACTGAAGGTAGAGCAAAGTGTTCTTACAAACCAGTATTTTACCCATGGCTCCACTGCTTCAGGATAAGCCCTGGCAGATGATAAGTCTTATGGTGTTGAATTTTACCCTCTAAACCTGTATGTGGTTTCAGAGGTGGGAAGCTAAGAGACTGCCTCTTTCTCTCCCATGCTCAACAGCTGTAATTCATATCAGTGGAGACAGTTCAAAATAAATGAAAAGGATCTATGGACTGTCTCCTACTATAGTCCAGATAGCTCTAATGCCTTAACGCTTTAGGTAAGATGCCAGGTCCATCTATTTTGCCATTCACTGGGGTGGGGTAGGTGCAAGGCTGGAGTGAATTGACTCTTCTTGCCTTCTGTGGGGACTATGTGACTTTTCTGACTGCTTCTGACTCTGAAGAGGCCTTTTATAACTATGACGGCTGAAGCATACATTTATTTGGTGTTGGGAGAATTTCATTTGCTAGGTAGGTATAACTGAGTTCCTGAGGAGCACAGTTTATCATATAAAATCTGAATAAACACACATTAAAAGTAGGCTGGTGTTCTGCCCTAATTGAATTTTGCTGCATATTCTTTAAGGAGACCCCTGACATTAAAGTAGATTTGGTCAGCCTTGGAGTACAGTATGAGAATGAATTCATTACTGTTTAAGAGCTATACACACACTTAGTCTTTGATAATGAAGGTCATGCAGGTGTTTCAAAAAAGAGAGAAAGTCAAACTGTGGAGGGAAAAGTGACCTCACCTTAAAAAAAACAAACAAACAAACAAAAAAAACCAAAAACCCACAAAACCAAATTCAAAAATTTAATCCAGAAATGTGATTGTTACCAAGTTATTTCCTTATCTCTTTAGCTGAAATAAGAGTCTGGCTATTTAAGCATCAATAAGAATGAGTGTTATTCTAGGGCATTATTCTCATCTTGATGCAGAAGACTCCATCATTCAATCATAATGATAAATGTCCATTAACTACTGCAAAATCACACCACATGCTATTTGGAAAAGTATATGACCTCTATATGAAGTTTAAATGAATTTATTCTGATCAGCTTTAATCAACTATCAAATTAATTCATAAAGTTTGGAATAGTATTACTAAGCTCCTGGAAACCAAGTTCACTGAACAATGTCACATATTCATTACTTTCTGAAGCATAATGAAACCTAGTGCTAGGAAATTTTCTACAGTTAAAATGGCGATAGAAGTTGACACTTTCTTCGCCAAAGAAACTACCGCAAAGACACAAATCTCTCCTTTATTATCCGGGAATCTTTTTCCATCACTAAGGAGAATTTTTATTTGATTTTACTTCTCTCTGTTTACTTGTCAGGCTGGGACCCAGCTAGTGAAGCCGCAGGAACAGGGGCTCTGACGCGTTGCTTTGAGCGAACGGCTGCAAGGTCCCCTGCTCTGTCGGAGCTGCCGTCCCCATTGCAGAGCCCGCAGAAGAGTGCACCTGCATCTCAGCTGTTCCCCTCACCATAAACCCACCTCCATGGATGCCAGGTCCTTCTAGCCAGCTCTGCAATGAAGTTAGCATTTTTGAAAGGCTGGTAGGGCAGGACAGCTGAGAGCAGTAACATCCGTAACCTCTGGAGCAAGATTTTGCCTGGAAAATAAATGCTAGAGGCTGTCTGTTTTCTGCCTTATGTTCCTTCCAGCCTGCAGGGTGGACCACGGGAGCAGCTTTGCATTTACCTTCCCAGAGCAGGTAACACACCTGAGCTGGTCTGGCAGCACAGGTTAGTGAAAGAGGATACTGTGGCCTGCCACTAGCCACCATGAGCAGGGGGCTACCCGGGCAAGGAAAGTCTAGGGAAGGCATGACGGTTCACCTTATATGAGAGGTGATGTGCAACTTCTTTTTCACGTAACTTGGTCTCCTGAACTATAACTTAATTTAAATCTGCCAGCTTAATTGTTTCCTCTAAGAACAAGATCAGGTGGTGAGACATTAGAGAACATGCCAGAAATCATGTGTCAAAAGATGTCCCCGGGGTAGTGCTACCTTGTTACGTTTTCTAAATTTCATTATTTGAAAAACTGCTTAAGCAGCTTGCTGATTTGTTCCAGGAAACCAAATATGAGCACAGTTTCATTGGATCTGAGAGGCTGGCGTCACACTCGTTTTCTGTTTTTGAGGTATAATTCTTTTTTATTATTGTTTTTCACTCAGTACAGCACAATATTTTAGCCCTAATCAAGCACATCGACCCATCAAGCTGACTTTCCCGAGGCTGCCTTTTAGTTTACCCAGTGGCTGAGCAGGTCTTCAAAAGCACGCAGGGCTGCCACGTTGTGAGTCACAGGATAGGAAGTTTTACTCCGTAGCACAACACGGCCAGCCAGCTCTAGCTTTCCCTGTAGACTAGAAACTCAGGAACACTGTCAAGATATGACATTTTTGTCACATTTACTCTTAAAATGTCAGTTCACACTCAGATTTGAACACAGGCAAAGGGATGGGAGTTTGCTGGCCTTTTCCTTATTCTGCTTCTGTTTGATGTGAAATTACACGTTAATACATACAGCCACATGACATTTCAAGACAAAATATTTTTCAGCAACACGAAAAGCAGGAAAGGTCTGAAAAGTGCCATAACGTTCCAAACTCGTCAATAGAGCGCACAGTACATCTGATATAAGACTTCGCCTTGTGCGTTTGTCATGATACAAACGGCACTGCGTCCTCAGGGGACCTGCTTGGTATGTTCTAGCCCCATTCGCCTGGAGATGAATTAGTGCATTTAGAGGAGAGCACAGAGGCCGCTTTCTGAGGCTTAGGCCTTACTTTGTTCTTGGTCGCAACTCAACTCACAGAAAGCATCATTCACACGCACAGACACTCACAGGCCCAGGTTTATGATTAATCCCACCGCAGTGTGCTCATACGTGTATAACAAAAATGGTCCCTTTGTGGAACCTGATGGACTAAAACAAGGGAACAGTATACTCAGTCAGTTTTTTGACCACTAGGTAAAAAGTTCAAATTCAGCCCAAACTGAAGGATGACTCAAGTTTCATATTTGGACTTTCTGAAAATTTTCTCTAAAAACAGTATGTGTGCGAGAGTACACATGTACAGGAAAAAGTGATTACAGGAGATGAGGAGGTAAAGAGGGAGCATGTTCAAGAATTTGTAATGCATTTGCACTTCTGGTAGTAATAGCACATGAAATGTCACTTGAATTCAGCAGTAATTGTTCTTTGCCTCCCAATGTCTTGTGGGAACATTCCCCTTAGCACCTTGATTTTGTTTTCTCTAAGCTTAAAAATGTATTGGCACCAGTAATTGCCTAATCTGGTCCAGATACGATATGGTATGGTGCAGATTTATTATACTGCGACAACAAATTACGAATAAAAGCTCCAGGGAAGCAGTAAATCAAGGCTGCAATAATTCTTCTCCAAGTGCCAAGCAGAGAGTCCGGTGGAGCATCCAGAGCGCTGCTTCCCAGCCACTGCTAATGCTGATCTACAGCAGGCTGCTCTTCCCACCCCGGCCAGGAGCTGAGCACAGTGCATTTAAACTGCTGGTAAATCGCCTGGCCCCACCCTGCACTTCTCTCCTTTCCCTGCCTCTCCACGGGAGTTGTTCTGCCCTTGATGCAAGGGGAGCGCTCCCCGGGCACCCTACGTCCCCTCTCTGCCCAAACGAGGTGGAACGTGTGCATTGCAGTCAGCCCTGGGACGGTGCTGTAGGGTGGGGCAAGATTTGTCCCACCGGTTACTTCTCGTACTGAAAACCTGGATAAGGAGCGGCTCAAAGATATCAGAGATTCAAAGGTATTGCAGTGGAACTGATGTTATTGATGGAGGAACCAGCAGTAAGACAACCGCGATACTTTACTGCCTGAAGCTCATTATCGATGAGTTCAGCATTCAAACACTGTTAGAGTTTGGAAACTTTCGTATTGGTTCTTGACAGCTGAAAACAGTTACTGCAGTGTGACTGCCATGCTTTGCACTCCTCCTACAAATAGCTGTGGGTTTATGAATTGTGTTTTTAATTATGATGCTGAAGGGAAATGGATAACACAAGTATTTCAGTGGATATATGCATGCCTGTTCATCTTCACCAATCATTTCTCATATTGTGAACTGTCTTTGCTAAGATAATTATTGCTGTGATTAATAAGCTGCTAAACTAAAGATCAGAGGTGTCAGTTCTTGAAAGACAGATGAACAAAACAACGACAGTGACAATTCACACTTTGCTTACATTTATGAATACATAAAGTAACACTGAGAATGAGTAAGTTGGAAAAGAAGCAGAGAAGTTGTAGAAAGCAAGCAAAACTGCTGCATTGGATGGTGTATGGAAAGCACTAAGAATCACAAAACATTATTCTTCAACATTGCAAAGGAACAATTAAATGCTTACATAGTTCTTTTAGTGTCAGTAGAAAGTCTTTAACTTCAGCGAAGCTGCAGCAGATGCTGAAAGAGATTTTTGAACTCGGAAATAAGGTGCTTTACTCACAGAAGTTATTGCTAAGCATGAATAACAAGGACTTGTTCTGAGCCTTAATTTGTATGTTCACTAAAAATAGCAGGTTGAATTTTATTTTGTTGCCCACAGAGCTCCTATAAATTCAGTGGAATGCCACAGAACGACATCAGTTTATTCTTATCTGAGCACAAAGTAATTCTGTCAGTTCAGTGTGTGTTTTCTGAGACACGCAGACGTTGACTTGTAATAGGTTGGCAGAAGACTCAGATTCGCTTCTTAACAATCCTATTTAGTACCTGACTATGACAGCATCAGTTTAGGCAACAGATTGTAAGGATCACGGCCATATCTTGCTGTTCTTTTGCATAGAAAATTCCTGTTGACTTCAGAGGAAGGTTTGTACCTGGAAAGACTGTAGATCACGATTCTCTTCGATTAGCGTCTCATAAGCACATGTAGCCAAACCAATCTCTGTTAGAACAAGTGTATCCTTGCTCTTGCCATTGTTCAGTGTATGGATATCCCACAGATTTTGTCAGGATGTCCGTATCTGAAAAGCTAGTATGACTGCACCTAAAATAATCATAAATCTCTTTACTTCTTACAGTTTTTGTTCTGGGACTCTCTGCAAGGAAATCTGCGTGTACTTGTCTTGGGTGGTAATTCTGCACCACTGGCGGTGAATCAGATCCCACTGGTTTCCATGCCCCTCCTTTCCAGGTTCATCTGAGATGAAGTGACAACAAAAAGCTGGGATGCTGCTGTGTCTGTCTGACCCTACAATGCTGAACTGATGCTTGTACGCTATTCACAGCTGGCAGGAAAAAACAGTGGCCTTGTGGCCATCATGGATATCCTGTTTTACACCTACAACCAAAGCTGACACTTGGCCACTCTAGGATTAGACCAAAATGGGAAATGGGAAAAAAAAGCTACATAAGGTTATTTTTCACCATACCTGCTAAATGCAGGTTAGCATTCTGCCTGGAATAAAATCTGTACAGTTATATTTACATAACACAAGTCCTCTCAAAAGCCCCCAGGATTTTCCACTAACATTAGTAATTTCTAGAGGACCATCTTCCATAATTATTGGGATCCCTAAAAACATTCATAAGGAGCATGTAAGATTGTCTACAAAAGCTACATGCTGTTCAGCTACCTTTAAAGGATTTCCAGTAGGTACTAACATAAAACTTTAGAAGCCTGAAGACCTTTGTAAGAGAGGTCATAGCCTTAAAGCAATGCTAAGGCTCTGTCTCCCAAGGAGCAGCAGGTGAAGATCAGAGGAGATCAAAGGTTGTAACTAAGTGACCAACCATCTTAAGTTATCTACCTACACTTCTGAATTGTTTGTGGTTACTCCTTCATTCTTTCACTCTGCAAAGAGACTTTCATTTTTTATCTATCAAAGGTCTGGGTACTTAGGCTTTTTCTCAATTAAAGATCAAATCTCAAAAGTTTTATTGATTTACAATTTTCAGCAATTTCTTTTTTTTTTTTCTAACTAGCATTGGTTGAAAATATCATTCTACTGTTATATACATTGATGTGGCTAACAATTTTTTCCCCTACCTATCAAAATGCATTAAGGAAACATGAAAGAAAAAAATCACCATCTCTTTCTTTCTCTGTATCTGCAGCAACTTGAAAGAAAATGATGAATGGCAAAATGTTAGAGCAAAGGCTCCCCAAATGAAGGAAGTGGCATGATTAGGTTCTGTATTTTAAATTAGAAATAACTGCTCTGAATACATAAGCAATCAGACATCCATTTATATCCTGGGTAGAATCTGAAGCTTCACTAATTGCAGTGGAATCACATACAAAATGAAGACTTCCTCTGAAAAGCCAGGCTTATTCAAAGAAAAACTTAATGTTTTATGATAGTATTTTCCACATTAGAGTTCTGCTCATGGCTAAATCATCACAGATAAACATACATATATTTAAACAGAGAAAGGGTACACTCTTTTAGTCTAAAAACTGAGCCATAAAAAAACCCACTAGACTGAATACTGATTATTCGTATGAATCATTAGTCAAACAGAGGTGAGAACCAAAAAAATATGAGTTACTATTTCTATTTATAACACTCAAGTTTGTGTGACATTTCTAAAGGCCTTTTTGTCATACCCAGTTGCTCCATGTTGTTACACATAAGAGATGAAAACTAGATCAAAGGATAGCCTGTGTTGCTAGTACTCACCTAGTAAACACCCAGTCTTCCTTTTCCTTTCAGTCATATCCTTTTTTACACTAAATAAATCTGGAGTGATTCCTGTGTTTTTACCATTTGGGTCATCACATGATTTCCACTGGAGGATGCACCAAAATGAAGACAAACATGGGATGAATATTCAGCATATCTGGATAAAATACTGAATATCCATCCATCCCATTTCACGTTGAGAAAAAGTCAGGAAGCTGAGACTTCCTGAAGGACTTTATCCATGCGACTGAAGTACTCAAGCCAGGAGTACTCATGTATGTAATTGTATACTCAGGACCATATTTTGTATGAGCCACTAACAGCCATTTGTCTAAACAAAAAAAAAAGGGAAATGGAGGCATATATTTTATCACATCATGAGAGCACTCACAATTTATACATCTACATTTTATAATCATTTTACAAGACTATTTCATATTCAAGAGAAACATGCACTTCTTATGACAAGTTATACAGTGTGATCATTGCAGTAGTTAAGCTGTAGAAAAATTGAGTTAAAAATAACAGGCATGCTGCTAAACCATGTTAGCAATGAACATGGTTCTTAACTTGAATCTTAAAGGAGTACAGTATTTTTTCCTTATAATCCTGCCTGAAGTTTGTGGAGTATGATTTGTTCTCCACTTACACACTTTTGCCGTAGTCAGTTCTTTTCCTATTACAAATCCCACATAGTTTATCCAGGAACCCAGGAGAATCCAGACAACAAATAAGCACTATGAGGAAAGACAGAAATATTAGAAATGTTGAGCTCACAATAACAACAAAATACTCATTAAGTGACAAGTCACACTTCTACTACATCTTCATTCACTCCTCTGCCAGTGTTAATGTCTTTCTAAATAAAAAACTGTGCATCACTAATGTTCTCAACCGCAGCAAACATTTTCCTATTTAACAAAACTTCTTTGAGTTCATGCTCCGTATATGCCCTTAATAAAAGCAATCTTAAAACGAACCTTCTATGGCTCTCAGGTTGCCCATTTTACTGTTTTGCTACCCTCTGCTGGCTTTCTTTTCTCTGTCACATTAAACAGAAGCTGCTGATTTTCTCTTTGAAAGCCTTTCATAAGGCAACTTCAGGAACAGCATTTGGGGCTGAGAAAAGGGGAAGGGGTGAAGCTAATCAGGTGGCACTGACTTCTTCCATCTCCACTGGCATGAACAGGGATTTTCATCCAGATGACTAGTTTTGATGAAATTTCTTAAAATCAAGAACTCCCAGGAATACAGCCATTATGCATGCCCAGCTCTCCTATGCAGTGCATATTCATTGAGTCTGATGCATAAAGACAGTAACTATGCCCATATTTCTGACCTCTTCAGTAGAAATATGAAAAAACTTCATGCATTTCCACATCATTTGGACACATCATTTAGATGAGGGCTCCATGTGTCCTTGATCTCCACATTCCTCTGAATCATTTTTTCCCATTTATAATTTGTATGGATGTCAGGAAAAAAAAAAACCAACAGCAGACATCTCATAGCAAATTAGGTAATCTTGACAGCAAACAGACCTTCCAATGCAAAACTGCAGGGGAAAAATATAGATTGCAGCTGCAAATACATCACACTTGAAATCACAGGTAAAATCATTTCTCTACAGTGTGTGGCTGTTCCCAGAAAATTGTGTTTAGCCCTGAGACTCTCATTATTGAGAAGAGTTGTAAATTGGAGAGAGGTCAGTGCAAAGCCACTGATATGATTAAAGTGGGCTGGAGGCATTGACTTACGAAGAAAGATGAAAAGATCTAAATAAACATGGCCTGGCTGTAGAATGCTTAAAAGGCATCAAGATAACCATTAACAAATAGCTGAAGGATATGAAAACTAAGCAGAGAAAAGAGATATCTCAGGTAACATAAAGGAGAATAGCCAAAAGTAATGAGATGAAAATTAAGAAAGGAAAATCTAAGCCAAGTGTCTGGATAAACTCCTAGAAGTGGAATGCATCACACCATGGAGCACTCCCCCGGGTGTAATGGAAGTCCTATCGGCTGAGACAAATAAATCTGGATAGACAAAACTGAAGTGGTTTTACAATGGGTTTAACCCTGCCTTTACAGAGAGGTAGGCCAAAATGGACAAATGGGTCTTTATCATCTCTAATATCTCTGAATTACTGCTGAGATAACTCAGGTATTAATGGAATTCCCTTGTGAATGAAACTGCTCAAGCCTTGCAGAAAAAGTGTGAAGTCTACGAATGGTGCTGTTTCAGATGACAAAAACTCTTCAGACAAAGCTCTGACGCCACTCCCCCAGAAATGCTCATGTGTTGCTCAGTGCCCATGAATTGCTGTCCTTCAGATGTACCAGACCTACA
>VYZW01023669.1:6473-25876 GCA_013401315.1 Balaeniceps rex
CCATACTGTTGCCAGCACCTTTGCCTGCTTCTTTGTTCCTTTGTGCTCTGTAGTCTCACCTCCAAAGCAACTATTTCCTTCTATTTCCCTTCCCAAGTTGAAAACTTTAAATCCAGGTACACATTAGCCTGGCCTGCTGTTCTGTTGGCACATTTAGTCTCCTCATGAGGGCAAAGGGATAATCCTATATTACAGCCCACTGGTAACTTAGCTCATACAACTTCACCTCTCTTGTTGCTGCTGGATTCTTTCGAACCAAGCTCTCAAGAGCCTTGACTGTAGCTTCCCATTTGTCCACATCTTCAGATCCTGTCAGGACTGAAGGTAATCAAAAGAAAAACAAAAGCTATTAACAGAACAGTTGTGCTTGGGTATATACTCCCAACTTTCTTCTGCCAATAGTTTGTCTTGTTACAGGCAGATATGCCTGACCCAGCACATGACTGGCATTAGGAACTAAATTAAAGTTGCTCAGAAATTACAGTTCAACACTTTAGCCCAGATTACTGAAATCCTACAGCTTCTTCAAATTAGCTCAGAAAAAAATAAACCTACACAGAGATCACTTTTCCAAACCCAGTAAGAAACAGATAAAGACTCAGCCCAAAATCTCCTACCTTCAATACAGTCTCGGATATACACAGGAGCCTTAGTCTTTAGTTCTTTATCCTCTGACATGTCATAAGGGATGAGGTCATCATCACTGTAAAAGAAATAAAGGGAGACATTAGTCTATGGGGTACAGACGTTCTTCCTTTCCCCAGCTATCCACACAAAAGGGAAAGAATCAGCACATACATTGTCGTAACACCATCACTCTTGCATCATCCATCAGCACTGCTGAAGCCTAGCCTGAAAGGGTTCCTTAGGAAGTTCTGTGAATTACTCTGAAGCTCAGTGAAAGAGCAGTTCTGTGACCAGATCTGGAACTGGATCTCCTGGTCAAGTGCAGGAAGGAGTCAGGTGACCAAGAGACTAGAAGCTGATTCTTGAGATTTATTTATATATTGCTAAAGTGACAGAGTAAGGCAGGTGAACTATTAAAATGGGTAGATACATCCATAATTCCAGGAAACATGTATCTAAGTCAAATGGAATAAATACAACGGTTGCACACAATGTGGGCTTTGCTTAAATTATTGACTAACATACTTGCATGCAATTTCCTACACAAAGTCTTACTCTGCTACATACCACTCAGCTGAATAAGGTCAGAAAGCACAAGATTTGCCCAGAAATGTAGCTACCACCAACTCCCTTCTCCCCATGTCTGCTCTTAAGAACCTGCCATTTGTTTTCCATTTCCTACCAGTTTTTTACCCCATACCTGTCAAGCTCAGCATCCGACTCCTCATCTGGCATCACAGGGCCTGCTGTACATGATTTCTTGTTACTTTCCAAAACCAATGGCAGCGCAGCATCTGCTTTCTCATTCCTGCTGTGAGGAGCAAGAAGTGTTAAAATCAATAANTAAACAGAATGGCAGATAATTATTTCTGCTGCAGTCTCCCACCTAGCTTGGCCGACACAAGGAACAAAGTCCTGGGAAGGAGAATGGGGCAAGGGGAGAAGAGAAGCAGAATCTCTTAACAGAAGAGCAGTGGATAACAAAAATTAAGCTAGCTAATTTGCTGTGTTCCCCCTGCACTAACTTGTAACTAGGACTGCTAAGGAAAGACTCATCTGTGGTAAGTGGATCACACTGGCCTGCACCATATTTGAAGCTGTGAATGAAACTGAACAAATGGGGAAGAAACATCTTTAACCATGCTAGTAGGATGAACACAGTAATGGGAGAAATTTTTTTCTGTCTCTGTACCTATTTCTGTGGACTTTGTCATTGTCCTTTCATCTCTCTGCTTCTCAAATGTTGTCTCAAACAGTTGTCTATGCTGATTATGCCCCTAAAATGGGAGCAATAAATCTTCTGTATTTCACTGGAGTGCTGGACAGCTTAATTTGCTAATAACATGAGGTGCTTTGTTCATCTGCTGATAGCTAAGCGCTTCAAAAAGCCTCAGCATACACTATGGAAGTTAAGAGCACCAAAAAAACAGTCTTTAGACTAACAGATATGCTAGATTTTTGTTACTGATGAATGGGCTGGGGGCATACAGCCCAAATGCCAGATTTCCAGATGTGAACAGAAAGGCCCATTTGATTCTACCCAGGGACACATAAGACCCCTAGAAACTGCAGCATGGTTTCACCATGTGCAGCTATCAAACAAGCAATGGTACATACTACCATTTGAATTATGAATTTAACACAACTATGCTGCATTGTAACAATAAGGTACATTATCATGCTTAAGAATATATAAGACATCTTGAATACTGTATACAGTTCTAGTGTGCAACTCAAAAAAAGGTATGGAGAAGGGCAAAAAGATGGCATGGAGATGAATAGTAGCAATATCTTACTCATCATCTGAAAGGCTGGGGACAACACAGAATGGTGGAGTCTGCACCAGAAGGGACTTCAATTCTCTTGCTTCATCATCTTCTTCGTACTAGACATTCAGAATAACTGTTACTGCACTCTATTTGATTGCAAATATGCCCAACATTCAACATTTGACCCTTCTGCTGTGTGCAAACGAAGACTGAATCACGAGCAGATGGACCCACACAAATCCCATTTGTTTCAATCAGCGTGCTGCCAGCAGTAACGTATTTATGCTGTATAGTGATCTGTGCCATACGTAATCTTTGTCCCTGTATTTAACAGTAGTACCTGATCAAACCTTGCCTGAATGTTATTTACAATCTTTAAAACATTTAATAAATGTCAGTGTGACATTAGGGATGATGCAGGTTTTTAAAGAATTAATGCGATTTAATCACATAATTCTTATAAACTCTACTGTAAATAGCAGAGCATATATCCTCATGTCAGTCTGGAAAATCTCAACTCAGAGCAGCTCTTCCCACCATGTCAGGGACTGAATGTTCACCACTGGTTTAGATTTGAAGTTCCCTCTGAACTTCCATGGGTCAGATTCCGATTCCCTCATGCAATACCATAATCTGCTAGCAGTTCTTTGTTATCATCAGTTTACCCATAACTTTGTCATCAGATTACGCTCTTAAGGTCACTCTCCAGCCACCTGGCTATTTTCTATACAATTGTTTTTTGTAAACAGATAGCCTCTCTTTTTGAAAGTGTTGCTGCCTCTCCTTATTTCCAGATAAGTGTTAGAACTTGCTATAATGCCCTGGATCATCTGGTTTAAAGCTTTTCTTTCCTCTAAGCCCTGCACACCAGACATAAATTTCATTATAACCTTCACCTGAAACTTCAGGACAGGCCCATCAGTGTTTATTTTTGAACAAATGCTCTCTGCCACAATCATTCCCAAACGCCGTATTTGTGGCAGATTGCTGTCTAAGTGGCATTTCACGCCCTCCATCATGCTTGTGAGAAGCTCTGAAAAGAAAACAAACAGTGCATGAAACAACCATCCATCTTTATGCTGGTTCCCTGAGAGGGCATATTTAACCACTCACCACCTAATAATGGGTAGAAAGATAGGTAGGGCCCATGCAACTGTGACTTCTCTTTCTGCAACAGCAGTATTGCCCTTCAGCACCAATATAATAAACCCACACTTTTTCATGGGGTACAAAGTCAACAAAACATATATATAGTATAATATAATATATATACAATATATTCTAAATTTGGAGTATTTCGGTTTTCACTGAAACAAAAAAGGATGGTAAGTCAAGTCAATCTTTAGCTTGTTTTTAGAGTGCTTCAGAGCCACTTAAGTGAAACGCCATGTTTTGAGGAAGCTACAAATTCTGACCAGTACAACAATCACTGAGGGAGAAATTTCCCTCCCCACCTAGATAAGTTGAAACAGGCAGATAACACCAGTATTTCTCAGCCCAGAGAATGATGGTTGCCAGCTGTCCTGGTTTTGGTTGGGATAGAGTTAATTTTCTTCCTAGTAGCTGGCATAGTGCTGTGGTTTAGATTTAGTATGAGAATAATGCTGATAACACACTGATGTTTTAGTTGTTGCTAAGTAGTGCTTACACTAGTCAAGGACTTTTTCAGCTTCCCATGCTCTGCCAGGTGCACAAGAAGCTGGGAGAGAGCATAGCCAGGACAGCTGACCCAAACTAGCCAAAGGGATATTCCATACCATATGACATCATGCTCCGTGTATAAACTGAGGGGAGTTGGCCGGGGGGCCAGCTATCACTGCCTGGGGACAGGCTGGGCATTGGTCAGTGGGTGGTGAGCAATTGCATTGTGCATCACTTGTTTTGTATATTCTTTTATCGTTATTATTATTTTCTTTTCCTTTGGTGTCCTATTAAACTGTCTTTATCTCAACCCATGAGTTTTACTCCTCGCCCCCCCCAACTCTCTCCCCCATCCCACCAGGGCGGGGACCTGGGGGGAGGGTGAGCAAGCAGCTGTGTGGTACTTAGTTGCCGACTGGGGTTAAACCATGACACCAGCTTTACCATGCAGGCTTACTGCTGTGAGACTGACCTCCTTCAACTCAGAAAAGCTTATCTTTGCAACAGCTGTCAGATAAAAAACAGATTATAAAACTACAGTACTATTAGTAAATAACAGGTCACTTATTCACCTAAAGAAGAATTAATTCTAGAATGAAACAGATGAACACGTCTTGTAAGTCAAGCTTCTCACCCCCCAAAAAGACACACACAGAGAGAAGTAACTCTAGACACCGGACTGACTTTTTTTATTGCAACAGAAATGGAAATTTTAGACCAGGACCCTAATGTGCTACGCACTGTATGAATACAGAATAGGAAGTCCTTGCCAGTAACTCACTATCCCTACTCACCTCATGCTGAGGGGAGCAGGATGACACAGAGGAATGCACATGGATAGTCAGAGTCCAACCAAACAGCTTTTTATCCTTGGTGTACTTTCCCCTGTCCCCTTTGAAGCCTTACTCATGTTCCAACAGTAAGCATATCACACCATTCCTCTAACCAGTCCCAGAGTCAGTCCTGATTTTCCTGTGACAAAACTTAAGGGTTCCTAAACCACTGTTCAGGTAGGAACATTAGTTCAAAGATATGGTTCTCCAATTTTATAATTTAAATCTATGCACTTGGAATTATATCATATCAATGCTAAAGAAAAAGAGGATTCCAGGAGGCTATGCCATTTGCCAAGATGAAGATGGGACAATTTTGTTTATCCATAGATCAAAACAAGATGTTTTTCTACTCAAAGTCAGACCTTCTGTTAAACAAATCTAACCCCTACTTCTCCCACTGCCCTCACCTTGTCTGCAGCTCTCGATTTCAGGCTCCTTCAGGTGGGAGAGGCAGATAAGGATGGCCTTACTAATATACTGCTGCTGTTCAGGTGGAGAGTGTTTCACAGCACTGCTGCTGCCCCAGGTCTCCAAGAGTTCTTGCAGCGCCTGAATCAGAGAACTCAAGTTGGCCTGAAATGGATCTTTTCTACACACAAGTAATCTTCTTTTTGAAGCACATTTTTGAAATGTGCTTTCATACAGCAGATTGTATATTCTGATGGTTCTTTGGTCTTCATGCTTCCCAGTGAACTTTACACTCCCTACAAATGGAGCTAACTTTGTATTTCAGGGCTCTAAACGTACTGTGTTTGACCAGTTGAGAACTCCACACCACCTTCATTTAATATATTGTTAAATATAATATAATTTTTTTTTATTTAAAAGTGATAAATATTATACAGAGAGTAATAGGTATTACCGCCAAAAAACCGGTATGATATTATATGGTTTTATATGGTTTTAGTCCAATCTTATACAGCTGCCAGTACTTCAAGATAATTAGAATAATAGAACATGTAACAGTGCAAAAAAAATTTGACAAAACAGTAGAGATTTCCAGAGATACGACTTTCCTAGAAGTTCCATCACACTGCTGACTTGAAGAGGGAAAATATCTGCATCCCCACTGAGGAAAAGGTAGATGAGAGAGATTCTGAAGCATCATCATCAACCATTTAGCACACAGACAGCTCTCAAACAGCTTCATCACTTGCTGCCATCTGCCCAGCTACACAAATAGGGAATGACAGAAGCTGCTGAGAAGGATGGAGGACATGGGATGTCTACAGGAATCCAAGCCTCATTAGTTTTGCTATTTGGAAGACAATTTACCAACTACATATGAAAAACTAACACCAACAGTGCAGAAAGTCTTCGATTTGTATATCACAATTTACTTGTCATATGGTAGGGCTTCCCTTACTCTCGTGAACAGTAACAAAAGTATCTTAGAGAAGTACCAAAACTGCGCAGCCCACAGACACACATACACGCACACTCATGCAGCAGAACTTTATCCATCAGATACCTCACCAACAACGTTACTTAACCTTACTTTGATCAATAAGGCACGCCGAAGGCTATCCAGGGACAGGTAGCCAAGGAGGTTCTGCAGCACTGCAGTCTGCAACGAAAACCACGAGTCTTACTTTAACTGGGCATAAAGTTGTCATCCAGCAATGACAAGTGTGTATTTTTAATAGCTTAAACTTCTCATTCTGAAGGACTGGTTGACAACATTCAGACACAGAAAAGTAAGCAAATTTAAAAAAACCACCAGACACACACATGCAGTTGCTGATTAAATATATGGAAAAACAGGGCAGGAATACAGTACAGTATTTTTACCATCAAAACCAGATCAGCACAGTCCCAGGCAAACATGGAACACAGAAACTCCAGAGAACATCTCTCACAACAACATCACAAGCCACAGAACACTTCCTAATACCTTGTGACAAACTTAGGTGCACAGGGGAAAAAAAAAACAAACCCCAAAACCAGTCCTTGTCTCATCTCTTCAATCTAATTCTTATCCCCGAGGGTGGGTCATGGCTTCTTCAGTCTCTCAGATTCTAAATTAACTAGATGTCTCCAGCTCCCCAGAACACTGAAATTATGTGCAAATAATCATTTGGTTCCAGAAAAAGAGTACAGTAATTCCACTAATTGCCATCAACCCTGAGAGAGCACATGAATCCCATGATTTCAAAGCAACTGTTTACTGCTCCCTCTTCATTACGTTCAGCTGCACAGCTCAGGTACATGCAGAGAGACTGAGGACTGATTTCAGAACAAAGAGTTAAATCTTACTCAAGAAGACCTGAGGCTCAGCTAAAAACCACATTGGCACTTGGGATAAACAGGCGTGACTACACCGCTGTTCAACGCAGAGTTCTTACCGTGTGGCAATACTGCAAGAGCAGCATCTTCTGTGTCACCACAAACTGAGCTTTCTTGTTTTTCACTACCAGGTTCCCCAGCAACCTAGACAAGATATCTGCCCTAGCAAGACAGGTAAATAGCAAAACATTAGGAATCCATGTAATTACTGTCATGCTGCTACTAATCATAGGAAATTCTGTAAGCAGCTATTTGCAACAAAGTCTCTACAACACCTCTAAACTTTAAGAGTGAGTCAGTAATTGCAAAGAATGTTTTCACTTGTTTTTTCACTGCATGTCGCAATGCAGATCTTTAAGGAATGGTGCAGGTTCTACCTGAGAGGGAACAATCAACTGCTTTACCCCTAGAGTCTCTCAGGAAATGGCACTGTAAGAAACCACCTACACAAACACACGTCAGTATCTTTCAGAAACTGATTCTGCAAGTATTTGTGAAAAAATTCCAGCCTTTGCTCTGGATCAGGGAGGAAAGCAGAGTTCTTACCCGGGTGCTCTCTGCACAAAACCAAGGACCACTGCCTCCATCCAGCGGTCTGGCACACATTCAACCAATCGCCAGCATATCCTTTGCCAGATGCAGTCTGACTTGGTGAGATCCATTAGGCGAGGTACCAAAACACTCAGAATTTCCTCTTAAGTGGAAGACAAAACAGGTAAACACACCAGATGGAGAGAACTCGTGCAAATTTCAAGATCCTTACAAGATGAAGAAATACAACGTACAGTTTGCAGTTCTAAATTGCTCCTATGGTAAGAACTAACCTAAGCAGCCTAAGGAACTTCCAAATATTCCTCATCACAGTAAACAGCTACAAAAATCTTTCCTCTTCTTTCCCAGCCCTATTAACTGCTTCTGCATTCAGTGGCTTCAAAGTCCTAAGCAAAGCCAGACTGAAGGCTACTCATATGAGAGGGTTATTACGTATGGGCAGTGATTTATGCTGGTATTTACAAGGCACTTTCAGATCACTGAATGAAAAGCACTAGAAGAGCATTTAATAGTTATGCCCCAAATGGCAGGATGAGAAGGCTAATAAGCTCATCAATTTTTGAGAGGAGAACGGATCACATTCACGTGGGCTGACAGAAAAGCATTGGCATCTATCAGATGTAGCCTCAGAAAGCAGAGAGCAGTCTGTACAGTCCAACTCACAAAACCCCCAAAGTATTAACTGGTCAGTCTCCCACTCCCTTTCTTGATCATCATCATAGTCATCCTTCCGTACTAAAAAGAGACTTTCCCTCTCCCCAAAATAGTATTGTAAACCACTCACTTTGTCTCCCATGAACACACACCTTCCCCAAGACATGAGAAACAAAAGAGATTGAGCAATCCAAGCCACCTGGGATAAAACAGACACAAGCTTAACAAGAGTATCACCAGCATCCTCCAAACAACCTTCAGAAGGAGGAGCATACACTTCTACAAGTACTGAAGCCTGAAAACACAGATTAACTTTTTCTCTTCAAGCGTCATCTCTTCCTCCCTCCACCACCTGCCTTCAGGCACAAAATGGCACCCAGTATTATTTATACAAAGTGAGAGTCAGAAGACTAAAGTAGCTCAGTCCCAGCTTAACACAATGATAACAAAGCCACTGGTTCATTCAGTACTGTTTAAATCTTCCATACAATCACTCCAGCACAGACCAAGTGAGCACAATTAAGTTTTGGCAACAGATGATGCTATTTAACAGCTTGTAGGATTGCAGCTTTCAGTGGGATTTTAAAAGGCCTCGGTCATCTTCCTCATTCTTGGTATCTTATGCTTTTAAGGACAATGAACTTCAGCCTGAAGGATGAACATGAGGCTCTGCAATACCCATTATCTGTATTTCAAGCAGAAGCCAAAGGTGTCCATGCACAAAACACTTCAGAAGAGCCATCTCTATAGCACAGTCCTGCAATCTTACCTCTTAGAGAATTGAAAATCTTCTGCAGCACCTGGATAATTGCACCACCCAAGAGAGGAAAGTAGTTCTGTGGGAAAAATACTGTTGGGTTTTCCCCCTGGAGTTTATTGTTCACATGATCAGGCAAACATACAATCTTGTTGAGCAGGGCCTCTTGCAGCTCAGGCGAGCCAGACTGTGCTTGCTGCTGACAGACCTCCCACATCAGGACTGAAATACGTCCCTCCTGCAGGAACTGTTCCAGTACCTCAACGATCTCCCTTGGATGAAAGCTAGGACTGGAAGAAAGTAACTGGAATAAGTCCGTACCCCTTTTAACTGGTAAAAAAAGATGGGCATGCTATTGTTTTTCTGTGGTGGTCTCACCACTACAACACTGCTGCTCAACCACATAGAATTTTAACCAAAATCAAATTAAACTCAAAGTTTCATCAGCTCATAACACTTCAGGATATTCAATAACCATAACTGAAGACAGTTTTGTGGGAAACATCAGTACTGTATGTGGGTTTTGAAATGAATGGATTCAGGGGGCCCGAGGGCAGAGCAAGGCTTCCCCACACTCACTCTCATCTCCATCCACCTGCACGTTTATGCCCCTGTTATGCCACAGGCATCCTCAGACATCCCTCCTTTTGCGCTCCGAGACAACCTCTGGGGACGACGAGCCCCTATCAGCTCTCCAGGACACCACGCCCGGCGACACCCGCCTCTGCCCGCCTCCCACCGAGTTGCCGCAGCACAAGACGGACTGACCCTGGGGAGGCGAGGGCTTCCAGCAGGACACAGAGGGCGAGGCCGGGTGGGCCCTCCAGGAAGCAGCTCTGCCACACGCCCTCAGGCCGCACCGCGTGGGGCGCCCGGGCCAGGCTCCGCAGGAAGGTGCCGAAGAGCGCTCGCTCCCGCTCCCCGAAGGCGGCTGGGTCCCCCGCCCCCGCCAGAGCGGTCCGCACCGCGCCCAGCGCCGCCGTGGACCCCTCCCCGCCCCGCTCCAGCACCGCCGCGGCCTCCCGCAGGGCGCGCTCCAGCGCCACGGCCGCCATGGCGCTGAGAGGGCGAGGGCGCTGAGGGGAGCGACGCCACCACCCCCCTTCCGCCCGCCCTCAGCGACATCCAATCAGCGGCACCTGCCCGCGTGACGCTAGACAAAAGCACCACCCACACCGATCTTAAAGACACAGGTGCTCTTGGCCGGGGGGGCCCCGCTCGGCTCCAGCGGCTCCGGCGCGGGAAGGGGCAGCGCTGGTTTTACCGTAAAAATCCCCAGTAAAGGCAGCTGCTGGCCTCACCGCTTCTGCACAGAGCAAGGGGCTGGAGAAGGGAGCAAGGCAGGCCAGCTATTCTCAACCCTACTGCTTTATTCAATAGTCGCTCATCCTACACAAGTACAAACACAACATGGCCCAAAAGGCTACAAAGTGATAACGAAACAAAACAAAACAAATCTTTATAGTATTGACTGTACAACAGGTGGTAAATTCTTTGCCTTTCCCTATGTGAACCCCAGTTAATCCAGACAGCGTCACAGCCTCAAGCCTCCCTGTCTGCCTTGCAGTTTCCAGGGGGCTGACGCTCAGTCGCTAATTTGAGATTTGCAAAAGCAGAAGCACTCACACCATTTCAATAGGGGGTTGTGTAGGAAGTTTTTACCAAAACCCTTTAAGAAAAGGTGAAAGAAATCACTTAAAGGAGCAGCTACAAACCAGTTCTTAAGATTTCCAGCTTCTTTTCTAGAGTACCACGTTCAGTGTGCTGGACAGTTGTTTCCGTGGTGATCGCCTGGTATATGCGTTACAGAGGAGCTCACTCTGCAGAAAGAGCTTACTCTGCAGAAACTAATAATGTTTGGGAATTGGAATAAAACAACAACTTGGTATTTAAGTTTCAGGCAGATCTGGACTCCAGCTGCTCTGAAAAATCCTGTGCTGACACCTAGAGATCAAGTTAAATGCCTCCCTGTCTTACTATACAGGGTTTCTGAAATAGCTCAAGATTTACATGCTCGTCTGTTACAGCATGCTAAGCATTTAGAAATCACCAAGCAGCAGCCTGCTAACTGGAGAAAGAGAGGCTGTAACATCTTTCCTTCCGTTTATCTGGAAAAGATGTTTTTGCAGCCTTTAAAAAAATCAAAGAAGCCATTTTAAAATAATTTCAATTCAATGCCAGGAAACTAGAAGCCCCACAGCAAAGGCTATCTACTGGCCAGGAACTGTTGCTCTCTCCTCTTAGGTTGCCTTCACTGCCAGGATACTCTCTCTCTCTCTCACTCCTCCTCACCCAGACCCATTATAGAAAAAAGGTACAATGTTTAGTCTGACGGGATTTAAGTTAAAAAATAAAAAGCTGTCCAGTCTTTTTGCTTTATCGTGAGGAGTTTGAGCTGGAGCGGCTGCGATGGCGCCTTCGTCCAGGAGATCTGGATCTTGATCGCCGGCGAACAGGGGATCTGCGCCTAGGAGACCGGGACCTGACAGAGAAGGAGAAGAAAGCTTTCATTAGGAGACAAGAGCAACAGGTTCCAATAATTTGTCAGCTCACCTACCACCTTTTCAAAAAACATTTCCCCGTCCCCCTCCAAAAAACCCTCACACACCATGGTAAAAGAGCTTCAGCGAAATACAGCCAGCTCCAGAGAGGAAAAAGTCAATTGACTACACAGCAGGAATATTCTGGCTACCCTCCCTCTGCTTCAGGAAGTTGAAAGAATGTGTAATATCCAAAGAACAGACAAGAATCTTGTCTTCTTCCTCAGGCAAAACAAGGTCAAGTTCATTCTACATGAGATTCTCCTTCACCTGAAAAGTCAGCTTTGACTCCTGAAATACAGTGATATTCAGGGAAAGGATTTATATAAGCCCTTTCAAACCATAGGGACATTTCTTAGAGGAAGTCTAACTCCAAAGAAATAGTTAAGCTTCAAGCTCCTCAGTGCTACAATCAATCTGTACGGCCACCAGTATGACACCAAGGTTCCAGCCACAGAATATTAACAGAGCCTGAACAGGGTAATAAAAGGTAGACTAGCAAAGAAAACAAAGAATGAGGAGGGAACGCCACATCTAGCATTTGCCAGACCTCAATAAAAGGCATGTTTAAAGGAGGACCAACAGGCAGTGAATCTTGTGCTACATTAACTAGTTCTCATTTTTAAACCTGTCCATTCCCACTTCACCTCAAAGCATTTATGCAGAAGGGACTCCAGTGAACAGGCTGGAAAGCATCTGACATTTCCAACAGACTGCATTCAGGGTGTGGACCAGAGCAGGTCACCCTGGTGCCAAGGAGTTAAGTAGTACAATCTAGGTTCAACTGATGCCCAAAAGATGTTACTGCCATTTGGAGGGGAAAGTCAAGTCCAACAGCCTTAAACTGTCCCCATGCCAAGTCTTTCAGTGATAACATGTTGTTACACTGAAAAGGAAATACAAATTGTCACAGCTCTCACCTTCTCCTCATGCGAGGGGGTGACCTGCGCCACATTGGTGGTGGCGGCAGCATCCTCCTGGGTGGGCTAAAGCGTCTGGGAGGCGGCCTAGGTCGTGGTGCCAGCACAGCTGTGGCAGTGATCTCCTGACCATCAATCTGACCTTTTTAGGGAAGCACAAAACCAGGAAGAAGTAAGTATTTTCCAACACTAACATCTACACATCACATTACTGCAACTCACAGCTTTGTCACAAACAACTGAAGCGTGAATCAGCCTACAGTCCTATTTCCACCACCCGCTCAGGGGTTATTTTGACGAAGTCCACATAATCTAATATCCCATCAAATTGCAGTTCAGATGTTAACCGAGAAAGATTTTCATAGAAACTTAAGTAATTTTATTAGTCTGTTTTGAAAAAAACCCTCAGTTTTAATAGTTCTGTGATTTTTTGGATCTGTCCTGAACCACACAAAAGCCAAAGCCATTTGGGCTGAAAACAGACAGTACTTCAGATCAGTTCCCTATCACCTCTAACTCATTTTCAGATCAAATTCATCTTCTCCAAAGATTCTTAAAAGCACCCAGCCTCCTTGCAGCATTTGATACCTACCTCCATCCATGTGTTTCAGGGCTTTCTCAGCATCATCTGGGTTCTCAAACTCCACATAAGCATAACCTTTAGAGAGGTGTGGATTTAGCCTGTCAACTGGCATGTCAATCATTTTAATCTTTCCGTAAGTGGAAAAAATTTCCATGATGTGATCCTGCACAGAAAGAGTAAGTCTTAAGGACATAGACCACACTTACCGACCAGGTCTGGCTGGCAGAGAGCAGTAAATCCACAGCACTGCATTAGCTTTAAATCAATGCCACCATCAGGAAGAGACATATTTCATTGGCCAGATGTGGAAAGGATTACCACTGCTTTCTCTACTGTTGCCTATTCAGTTCCTCCTCAGATTGTTCCAAACCTTACGTTCTAGCAGCGTTACTGCTGTATATCAACACTGGCTACAAAAACACAACTAGTGTTAAAATCCTCTTGGGGACCTGAAAAGGGAACTTACGCCCTCAGCTAAAAACTCTTAAGGTGCAATTGTTAATATTTTTTAAAAAAAACATCATTTTCGCAGCACCCTAAACCTTTTACCTCTGAAGGCCTCTGAACTACATTCTAGCAAAGACAACTCAAGTCAGCCCAGCTCTCTTCAGATCCTTTATCAAGAACCTCCAGATATCCTTAATTCCTCCAAGGTAATTTCAGCTTCTACAGTTTTCTTCCTAGTAAGGGAGGACACAAGGTCTGGAATACTGACAAAGCAGACTGACCTCTTAAGCACTACACAGTCTCAAAAGCCTGCACTGTATTTGACTCAGTAAAATCCTACCAAAATTTTCCTCACTGATCAGTTTGGACACAAAGCAAGAATTTCCAACAGCAACACCTTGGCAGCACTCTAGCAACAAAAAAGTTTTGAGAGCTTTAAGAGAGTCATTCACATGTCCTCACAGAAGATGCACAAGCCTGATATTACAGGGGAGCACGCCATTACCTTGGTCACATTTCTAGTGAGCCTTCCAACATGAACTTTTGTAGGTCTCGGTGACGGGCTCCGCCTCTTCCGCTCCTTTTCATCTCTCTTGGGTGGCTTGGACCTGATTTTGACAACAGAAAATGTTTAGTTTTCAGGGAACATGCAAGACAAAACCAAGAAGCCAGTCATTATCACCATTTTTCTTAGGAGGGCATCTTTTTTCTTAAGAAGTTACAGGTTAGGAAGTGCTGGGGTGGTGGTGGGGGTGTTCCACTTAGAAACACCTCAGGACTTGCATTTGCTTTGTCTGCTTTTGCTTTAGAGCCTCCTGGAATTTGAGAGCCTTTTTTTGTGAGTTTTCAACTTTACTGCAACTATGGTAACAAACACAAAATTCAGCAAACATTTCTTCAAAGTTGTTGGCTATAGTTAAAGAATTTCCCAGTTGTTAAAACAAAAAATGTTCTTTGCCTCAACAATTAAAAAGGCAAAATGAGGACATAAACACCAAAGCACACCACATCCAGGTAAATTAATGGTTCTAATGATTTGTGTTTCTGTATCTTCTGTTCACTACAGAGGTCCAGGAATGTCACAGTTAAAAAAACCTATTTAAGTAGCTGTACATCACAATTTCTTTGTAGTTAAAAAAAAAAAATCTGAAATGTAACTTTAATCTGTAAAAAATTCAGTATGCAGAAAATTTGTACTTATGCTTCTTCCTAATCTTCCTCTCCATAAATTGAGGGATATACTAAAAAAACCACACTGGCTTATAATACTTCAGTAGATTTTATCAGCCTTCAGCCCCTTACCTACAGAATTATCCAAAGGAAAAACTGTATGGACATTAACATAGTTCGATTCCTACCTTTACAGGAAAAGGCTTCCTTTGCCCCCCCTCCCATTTAAGAATATACATATACACATGCACACACATATTTTCAGCCCTGACTTTTCTGTTAGTCTTGGCTGTAATTTACAGGAACCAAAGAACTTTACTCTCATCTAGTGCCCATACAGTCCCACACTATTGGGGAAACACTGACTAAAACTGCCTCTACAAAATATAATATTTAAAATCACTCTTTAAAATTAGGTTTTTAATCTCTCTTCCTACAGGGCATATGTTTTGATTGTAAGCAAAAGGAGCACACCTGTTCTAACAGAATTCAGATCTCTAAGTTATGGAGAAAGCAAATGGTTCTCAGGAAAAAAATCTATTCTGATAACAATCTTGTATTCCACATGGAAATTAACCTGCCATCTGGTAATTCCTAGAAGGCAAATAAAACTCACTTGGAGCGGGAGCGTCTCCTGTTGTCATGTCTCCGTCGAGAGGGACTTGGAGATCCAGAGGAGCTGCTGGAACTGGAACTGCGTGAGGTGCTGGAGCTCCCAGAGCGGCTTGAGGCAGAAGAGGAGCTGGAGCCACTGCTAGAACCAGTGCTGGAACTGGACCCTGAACTGGAAGTTGAGCTGGAACGGGATCTGTTGGTGGGGGAAGGGAGAGGGGGGGAATAAAAATGATTGGAGTGCCCAGAAAAAGAATGGCTGGAAAACTGATGAATACAGAGAAAGCAATTTTGAGTTAGAACAATGAAAACTGATGCTCACTAGACAGCCAAAGGAAATTCATACCTAAAAAAATAAAACCCTTAAGTTAGACGAAATTGCACTGTGACTAACACAATGCAAGCTTTCAACAAGTCCATGACACATGGAATGAAACATACCAGAAATCAAGCTGGCGGTTTCTGAAAACTGTAATTTTTTGCTATCTGTAAAAGTAACTACCTGGTACTGCTGCTCCCACTGGAAGCACTGCGTCTTTTGCGTGTCTTGTCTCGACTACGATCCTTTTCACCTGATTCCTTAGTAGCTGCTTTATCCTTGGCCCGGTCCTTTGATTTCTCTTCAGACCTATCCTTCCGCTTGGTTGGTGAGGGAGCCCTTCAAGAACAAAGTGCAGAAGACATTGTTTAATATAGAAAAACACAAACAACAAAAAACCCACATCCAAACAAAGAACAGAACAGCACCACAAAACATTGAACTTCAAATGTAACTCAAGATCACCATAACTGCAGAGTTAAAGCATTATGCAAGTTTGGACTTTTTAGAAAAAGGAAAATATTTTACATTACAAAGCAGCTTTGAGGAAGACAGCTATAGCATACAGAAATTCTCACATACAGAAGTTCACACAGAAAGCGGTACATTTCCAATTCCTCACCCTCACTGGGAGAGCCCTAGTACCCTATAACATCCCCAGTTTTGTTAAGCCTAGAAAATTTGGACAGAATGATTACCTAGTGTTGGATTTTTTATTATTTTCTTTGAGTCCTAGCAAACTCTTCTTTTTCAATCCTGATAACTCCATTTCCCCTTCGGAGGCGTCCAAAGCAGTACCGAATGGGCCTCACTTATATCAAATCTCACTTCTAACTCCTTGATTCTGAGAACCGATCCCTAATCGAGTGCAATAAACTCCAAAGAACAGCCTAGTGACAAGATAAAAGGGTTTAGAAACAAGAAATTAACAGATAGGCATAAAAAACAAACCCACTTTGCAACAATGGCAGCACACTGGGCAACAACTGACTTCTACAGAGTACTTCAGTTACACATACTGTTACACGGCTGTTAACGGCCAACCTCTGTGCCTGCTCACATTGGCACCGTGTACCTCATGTAAAAGTCTGCATCCATATTTAAAGCTACCATTTTGATGTTTACAGAAGTACAAAGGACCTTAATTATCCAACCAAAAAAATGGCAGACAGAGCACATCCATTTTATCTGCAAGATGTACATGCAGCTCATGCCTCTTGACAACAGCCTTGCCTCCAGAGGAGTAAACACTAGTTTTCTCCAAAGCCAATTTGTGCCATTTAGCGTATATTTGTCAGGAAGAAAGGGTTGTTGAGAACAAGACCCCCCACTGCTTTCAGCCTCAACAAGCTGCTTCCAAAGCTCTGTCAGCCTTGGAAAGACTACAGGATTAAAGGGCCCAGTTTGCTGCACTGCTGCAAGAGCAGATTCTACTTTAACTTCTTAGCAGAAAGCCTAAACTGGATTCTGACCTCATCTAGCCCCAACCAGTTTCCTCTTTACTCAAGATCCAAAAGGAGACAAATTTAACACCCTACTATTTAACACTGAAACACTGGGCGTTAGTTGAATTCCAGATGTTTCCCACGAGAGGGGTGCATCTACCACATATTCTGTGATGTCTAAACATGTTGTTGCACTTTGACTATTCCACCTGCATTACAAAGCTGCCTCCAACATATGTTTTAATAACCACTAAAAGAATGTGGCAGATTTGATTTGGTGTAACACCCATTATCTACCTATGAATGAAACATTCAGGAAAAGGAAGAGTGGGCACAAGCATGTCTGAACTGCCAGGCTTATCTGAAGTGATATTATTGAATATTCACAATACTGCATGATGTTGGAAACATCTTTATCTCCACATGCATCACAGGCAAAACTAGTTAACAAGAAAAAAAACTCTTCAGCTCACTGCATCCAACAGTCTTGTTGCTTCTATGCTTCTGGTGTCAGAGTCTGGTATGCAATTACTTTATTCTCCAAATTGCAATTAAATCTATGTTTGGGAAGAGATCACTTCTGAACAGTTGAACTCACTTTCCAG
Organism: Balaeniceps rex; assembly: GCA_013401315.1. NCBI lineage: Eukaryota > Metazoa > Chordata > Aves > Pelecaniformes > Balaenicipitidae > Balaeniceps > Balaeniceps rex. The sequence continues at coordinate 24,237 of VYZW01023669.1, forward strand.
ATTTTCAGCTTCAGTTTTCCCTATTACAACAACTCCAAAAAGCAACACAAATGAACATTCGCAAACCCAGCTCTCTGCAGATCCAGAAGTCAAGAAACACCCATGCCTTTTTGCATGGAGAACAGGAAACATACAACACAAATGTGACACTGGCAGGGCTCGTTGGGAGAGCAAATGTCTTCTCTAACACCAGTGGCAGTAAGAAGGCAGTCCACGGACTGTTCCATAAGTGCTGCAAAGGTAACTAAGAAAAGCAAACCTGTGTATGTCATTCAGCTGTATGACATTTCTAACCAGCTCTATGCCTCTAGTGCAAAGTGTGAGGGGGCTGCAGTTCAAAAATTGAAAGCCACTGCATGAGACCAGCTGACTCACTTGGAAGAACAGAACAGACAAGTTTCTGGACTCACAAGACCAATAAACTTGACGTTTTCCTTTCCCACCTTTCTTCTCCTAAATATACCACAGTCAGGTTTGTGCTGTCTCTTCCTACATGCTGACTTCTCTTGCATCTGTGGACTATCACAGCGATGATGCTATCATCTCAGCCATGCAAAACTATCTATTATTGTCTGATAGCTGGCTCCGGTTTTACCCCTCCTAGAAGGAGGGAAGAGAAGAGCCCAGATGAAGAACAGCACATGCTTCACTGTTACCCAGCCTGCTGCTGGAGTAGTAGGTAATTCTTCAGTTAAACAGCTACCACTTCGGCATCACTCCTCAGAACAGGCACTTACCAGACAAATTAGCCATATGGTGTTTATACATTCAACAAACTTCCATATGATTGTAAATGCAGCATTTAAGCCGTCTCCAAACTAACCAGTGTTTTCTCTCCAACAAAATGTGTGTACCTTTCTCAAGAATGCCACTTGCCTAGCTTACTTCAGTCAGAAACCTCAGCCTAAGAGACACAGCCTGTGGGCACTTTCACCTGTTTGTGTTCAGATATTCACTGGAAGATGTGGAAAGACTAATATGATCTTCTCACAATGGTGTATAACAACGCATTTCTAAGCGACATGCTTCTTTCCTATAATCAAAAAACCTCTCAATTTCTAACAAGTCAATGTTTTTGCAGCACCCACCCCAAACTAGAAAGTCTAAGACCAATCTACACAGGCCAAACGTTCATTTCACACACACACACCTCTCTGCTTCAAAGAGTTGATTTGCACTCTTAGAGAGCTGTAATTCTGTAGCAAAGGAACCAAACTCAGCTCTCCCCCGGACTTCCTGCACGACTACAGGCAAGTCCTTTAATGGCAGTTTGCTTCAGATCCTCATTTGCAAAATGGGGAAAAGATTTCCTCGTGTGAGGAGAGGGTTCAATGCTCGGCAGTTCTTTGCAAAGTTACGGCCTCTCGCCCAAACTAACTACAGCGAGCAGGGCCAGAGGAGCACAAGGGCAGCCAGCTCCGCATCCCGGTTCGCACGCCATGGGGTACGTTACGGCGCCGGGCGGACCGAGGGCTTGTCGCTGCTGACCGCACCGTACGTGTTGCCATACTATGAGCGAAGCCAAGGCGCGGGCTGAGGAACAGGGAGAGAAAAGCACAGACCAAGCACAGAGTCGGTTCAGAGCAGAGCCCGCACCCCGGGGCCCGCCCCGCCCGCCGCCTCCGCCAGGCCCGGCGCCG